>LQNS02277718.1:20110089-20132113 GCA_001587735.2 Parhyale hawaiensis
GGAGGGGAAACGGGGTTAGTTGATGACGTGTTGCATCTTCGTTCACTTCGTCCGAAATTGTGGTCACTGATTCGTGGCTTCAGCTTTAAATTACAAGAGTAAACTCCGTTATTAAAACATATATAAATATGCTTGGTGGGCCATAAACTAGGTACAGGTGTCAATATCTTTGTCTCAAAAATTCACCGTCATCCGGTATTTTGTTTTAAAGTTATTAGCGAAAAACAGGGGTACACTGCCGGTGAAATACATAATAGGTAGCTTTTTAACTTCAAACTGAAAAAAATCAATATCATGTTAAAATTATTCATGTTCAAATCAAAGTCAGTCAATTTCATGTTAGAATAAGGCAAGTTCAAATTAAAATACATTAATTTCAAATGAAGCTAAGTCAAGCTGAAATCAAAATAAGTCAAATTGAAGTAAGTTACCGGTACTTCAAGTTGAAATGCATCAAAAGCCAATTCAAACGAATAAATTCTAAATTAATTCCGAATTATGCTAACGGTATATGAAAGTGGAAAGTGGTAGAGTAATTAGTGGCGCACACTAGTAACTAGACGTGACCAGTGGTAATTTATAGTATGCCCTCGATCCAGAGTACGAATCCTAAGTCAGCTTTTGTTTTGTGGGAGATGTTAATGCACACCACAGGGCCTGGTTGAGATCTGTGCCACCGACCGATGGTGATATTGAAGCTGCGTTGGACTTATGCACCTTATTTAGTTCACTGCAGCGAGTTCGTGGGTCCTCGCATTTCGCTAGACATTGTTTCAACTTCGTCATATGACTGACGTTCCTGACTTGACGGTGTTAGTTGGTTCCCCTATTGGCACTCCAGATAAGTCACATCTTTTAGTGTCCTTAGACCTAAACAGGTTGTTCCTGTGGTAGACACCAGAAAAGTGGTGTTCATTAAGAGCAGGGTTAACTGGCAAGCTATCACTGGTGCTATAGGGGCGCTACAGGGCGCCAGATTATTTGCAGTCAGGACCCTGTCTCTGAGCTTAGCGACTTGACTCTTTCTGTTTTGGAGAGGTTTGTCCCGAAGAGGACTATGCTTGTGAGGTCTCGAGACAAAGCGTGGTTTGACGACCACTGTCGGTTAGCATTTGAAGCTAAACAGGCGGCTTATCGCGGGCATGGCGGCGTTCGCAAGACCGCACGTTGTGCACCTATGTTGATCGAAGGGCCGAGGCTAAACGTGTGCATAAGAGGTAACAGCATCGTCAAAGGCAGCGTTCCAGGTAGTCTTTGCTCAGTATTGACAATCCACATCATTGATGGAGTGAGCTAAAGGGTTCAGTTTTCGGTGCCGAACCTTTGTTGACGCCCTTGTTGGTCCCGGTGGAAGTATCTTTGCTGGTCTCATGGCTCGGGGGGAGCTCTTGTCGACTCACTTTGAAGGGAACAAGAGCTCAGATGTGTTGTCATTGCCTCATAAATGTCACCCTTAAGCTCGTCTAACTTCTTTTGCGTTCAGATCGGGTACAATCAGGTTACTGTTCGAGGGCCTTGGTCCTTATGGAGGTGTGGACCTGGTGGGTATGTTTGCTCTGTTTTATAAGCAGCTTACTGACGGTCTCAACCCTAAGCTTGGAGTGATCTTCCGGCGTCTGATACGGTTGGGAAATTTCCCCGTTGTTGGCGTACTGGAAAAATTACTCCCATTCCCAAGGGTCACCCCATGTCCCCAACTACCGACCCATTACGCTGATGCCCATTTTGTCGAAGGGGTTCGAGAAATTGGTCGCTTGTAAGCTTAGTCGTGTTTCTGAGGCTAAGGGCTTGTTGCGTGCTGGTCAGTTTCCGTACAGAACTGGTTCGGGTTGTTGTGACGCATTGTTGTCGGAGTTACACGATTATTTTACAGTGTGCGCTGGATTGTAGGTTTGAGGCACTCGTTGTACAGTTGGACTTAGTGCTGCTTTCGACAGGGTCAACCACAGAGGTCTATTATATAAGCAGGAGTCGTTTGGTGTGGGTGGTAGGTTTCTGTCAATCATTCGCGATTTTGTTTCTGAGCGAAAGCAGAGTGTGTCTGTTGGCGGTGTTCTGAGTGCCTCAGTCGCGGTGGAGTCTGGCGTCCCTCAGGGTAGCGTACTTGGCCCTTTGCTACTCGTTCTGCATACTAGTGGCATGTTTTCTTCGCTGGAAAACATGCTGGTCAATTATGTCGATGATTCCACTTTGATAGTAGTGTTACCTGCTCCCTGCATGCGTAATGCTGTTGTCCAGTCTCTGAATAGGGATCTGTCACGCATTGGTGCATAATGCTCGTTCTGGAGTATGAATCTGAATGCCAGTAAGACCAAATCTTTGACTGTCAGTCGGTCTCGGACACGCTTACCGTAGCATCCGCATCTGGAGATAGATGGCATTTTGCTTCAGGTGTCTAGCTCCTTGGAGATTCTTAGTGTTATCTTTGATGAGAAGCTTACACAAGAACCGCATATTATTCTACGGTTATCAAGTGCTTCCAGTTAGACTGGGCTCCTGCGTAAGGTAACTTCTGTGTTTAGTGACAGTGAGGCTGTCCGCAGATGCTATTATACTTTTCTGCTGCCTGTGTTGGAGTATTGCTCACCGGTCTGGAATTTAGCTGCTGACAGTCACTTGCAACGGTTGGACCGACTTGTTAGTTCAGCCAACAGGCTGTGCATGGAAAATAATTTGGTGAATCTGCCCCACAGGAGAAGGGTGGCCGAACTCTGTATGGTTTATAAGGTGTACAACAATGAGAGGCATTGGTTATATTCTTCTATCCCTGCCCTAAAGGTCTTTAGGAGACTCACACGTGCTTGGGTCGGTGCACACACTTTCACGTTGGGGGATGTTAGATGCCAAAGTAGTCAGTTCTTTCGGTGTTTCGTGTCCTGGTTTGTCAAGGCTTGGAATTTATTGCCGGCGTCGGCTTTCGGTCGAGTTGGCCTGCAGGCGTTCAAGTCAGCTATTCATGGCTTTTTGTTGGATTTCAATTAGAAGCGTTTCGGTCTTTCCGGTGTTGCAAAACGCTTCATTTGGGTTGTATTTAACGCCCGTGGTGGCTCGAGTGTGAAGTTTTAATAATAAAAATAATACTTTCTACACTTTCTTTCATTTGATTTTGAACAATTTTCTAGCTGATTGAAATAATCTGCAAGTCGTTGGAACAAATTTCATTTCAATGAGACATTTGCAAGGAGATTGAAACAAACTTCAAAACAAATGGAACAAAGTATGGTTTTCAAATAATTTTACATATCTATGGAACAAAATTCAAAATATCATGAAGCACTTATAAAAATTAGAAACAAAAGAATAGAATGAAAGAAATCGTACGTACGTATATTGAAACATTTTGCAAAATATAAAAACATTTTTAAAATAAGGAAACAGCAATGACTAACATAAATTTGCTACTAATTTATAGTGAGACGTTCATAAACCTGTGAAACATTGGAATATCACTGGTATTCCAATATATACACGTTCATGTTTTAGTCATTCATTCAACAACTTGCTGCAGTGCTATATTTGTACAAGAAGTGGACAGCCAACCATGCCTCCAAGACGGAATAACCGTCTTAGTGACGCTGATGGACAGAGATTACTACAGTGTTTTGATAATGGAGAAGATTTTTTGACGTTAGCCCACAACCTATGCGTCAACAGAAATTACGGCTTACACTTCGATACGTCGCTATCAGCAAAACGTGAGATGAATAGGCGGCGTCATGCAGGTGGAAGGAAACCTGTACTTGACGGTGATTCAATTGACTACCTGATAATCTTACAGAGGCCGAGCCATGCATAACGCTCAACGAGTGAAAGAACACACTGCAGAAAATTTTTCCGCGCAAGCCACGTGTTTCAAGGAAAGTGTCTCGCGCAGTGCAAGGTGAACTCATCACTGTAAAAAATTGTAAAAAATGTTAGCCTCACTTTCTTCTTGGCGAACGAGGCTCAAACTTCGATCACTACTATCTATACCAGCGATCTAAAAGCATTGCGACGCAATGGCCGGATGAGGCTTCTCTTCATTTTGTTTGGAATTTAATCGTCTTATAGTAAGGGAAACTTTTGAATGGAATCGCTGCACGGACAATTGACAAGATGTTCTACAAATTGGCAATTGATGTCTAGCACGCAAACTACCGCTGCTTCTCACACAGGCAACCTCTCGCTCTAAGCCACAGCTTCAATGCCCACCTTGTTTGTTTATTTATTTGCTTCAATGCGAGCGATACTGCCGTAGTTTACACACGCAAATGGGAGCGCGCTGAGGTTTGCGAGCGCAATTTACAATCAAACATATGGACCATTGCACAACCTGTGCTACGTGTCTTAACAAAGACAAACAAACATATTGGTGTGCCTTGTGCAACATATTTTTAGTACTGGTTATAGGTGTCAGTTGACATAATTATTATAGTGCACAAGCTGATGCTTATGCATGTGTGTAGGAACATCTGAATATACTTCTGCTTCCCAGCTGCCTGTAGAGTGAAACTTTTTCTTCCCTGTGCTCATTTGTATCGGTTGCAAAATAATGACTTTGACTTGATTGCGGGGACACGAATATTGCCGCTATCATCATGTAACCAAGGAACTCTTCTATGAAAATAACGGTATAGACTTGGCAATGATACCACACCGCTGGTCTTGTGTAGCGTACTGACTTCACTCCGAGAAATGCACTGTACTTGTCAGCGAGATCTTCTGTTTATTAAACAGAGAGGCGGGGGCGGTTTATTCCGTTTTGGCAAAAACATCACTCATGTCTTGTAAGCATTTACGCAGGCAATAATTTATTTTTGGGCAATCAAACAGCATCACAAAACAAAATATCGCTCTATCTTATTCACCGATTACAGTCAGAACCAAGAGATACCACGAGAAACTTCGGACAAGGCCCACATGGTGTTATTCTCACTTCCCGACGTATGCAGTCATCACGATGTCGGGTTCCCAGAGTTCGGTCGTAACGTATGAACATCGGGATAATCATCAGTGAGTTACCTACACAGTGCACGTAAAACCTGTCACCTGGTCTATTTAGTATTTTTTTTAAACAAGAATTTAGTAGAAAAATTCAATGCTGTAACTAAATGCCAGATAAATAGCATTGCGAATATACCGCTGTATATCGTTAGCTAATTTTTTCTTGCCGGCAAGCTCAATTAACATTGGAATAGTTGGTTTCCGCTGCTTTGCTCTGCTCGGAATGCAGTTCTCACAAGTTCACTCCGTCATTTCTCGGTGCCTGCCAACAATCCACTCCTTCATAATTCCAGTGATACTTTCCAGAATTTCCAAACGTGCATGATAACGAAGCCGTTAGATCTTCGCCGTGCTGAATTCAAGTGAAGACGGACAATCAGTTGAAGAGAGTCCTAGTCTTCCATGCCTCTAGTTTTACTGCTTAATAATCTCTGCATGCCATCTAGTTGTTATAAGTCTTGTTTTGTACCAGACATTCAGAGAGGGGAACAGAATTGATGCGGGACACTATAGATTCCGCAAAGTGACCATCACCTCTGCTTTACGTTCTGAGAAATTTCAAAGCACCCCTCCTCTCTTCATTACCTTCCTCTGCTGTAGCTCTTGCAGCATGGTCCTAAAAGTATCATCTGCTTTCATTCTTACGCCAAGTTTTCTTAAGTTTGTTCTTTCAATTTCACGGCTTTCACTAGCTGCATAAGCTATGGAGTCAAAGATGCCGAACATTCCTCATAGCTTAACAGCTCAAACTCTTTGTTACATATCATGTCATCTTCTACCGACCACTGTAGGATACTTGTCAGATCTAGCAGCACAGGTTGCACATCATCGGCTAATTAAATCAGCTAGTTTTCGTGTGTCATAAGCAAATGAAAAAGAGACTGCAGAGTTGCATCTGAACCCCATGTTGTTGATTTTAATAATAAATACTGCAGTATTTGGGCAATAAACTCTGGCGATTTCTATTCAGCAAAGCATAAGGAGGCAATGAAGAGTTAAAATTAAGAAATCTGTTTGGAGTTCTCAGTATCATTGGCCACTAAGAAATTAGTAGGAAAGAAAACGGATAATTAACAATGGGACAATGCAGCTAGATGAATAGAAAAAAGGGCTGCTCGGCAAATAAATGTTACAAGAGTTCTAGCGAATCAGAAAAAACAAAATTGGACAAAATTAATTATATCGACGCTTGACTCAAAGACAAAGCTATGCACTATAAAATAATAGACACTAATTGTAGGTATGTTAATTCAATTTCGTATCTCTGTGTAAAAGATAACAGGAGAATGCTGTTCTTGTAGCTCATTATCTGTACTGCTTCAGATGGCGCTAAACGCTGCCCTTGGGCCGCACCGAACTACGAAGTCGACAAATGTTCGGTAATGCACTTTCGACCAAAGTTCATCCCAGCCCGATTGGTAATGAAAGGCGCAGTACTGGCATCGGTCACCTATCAACGTGACCTGGGAATAACTATCACAGACAACCTAAAACACAGTCAGCAAGTAGACAATGTGCAATAATGGCAAGCAGAACCTTAGGATTCATTGTGAGGAATTTCGAGTACAAATCTAAGGACATATTCTTCCCTTAGTACAAAGCACTGATACTCACACAATTATAGTTTGCTGTTCAATTATACTTGCTGCATTGAGGCAAAGACAGTGATAAAATGGAAATATTTGTGATCCTTCATACCTATCTAACGTCTCAGGACTCGCTAAGGTCTTCTGAGAGCAGTAGCCATGCTTATATAATCATCTCTTGGGTGTGGGTTTTCCTTGGTCCTCTAATATTTTCATTTTGGCATAGCGGTACTAGCTCATAGAGGACCGGAGCGTGAGTCACGGATTCTCTCTGGAATGGGCCTGTTGGTCCGTCTACTGCCAGCTAGCTAACCTATTACTTCTTGCTCCAGCTTAATTTCTTCATAGCCGATCATTATAGTGAAAGCTCAACAGTTCATGAGTTAATATTTTTAACTCAACGACGCAGCCAAATTTTCTTTTAGCTAAAAATATGTACGTGCACAACTGGCTATTTTCAGCGACACAACAAAGGGGTGAAGATGCGATCTCGTCTTCATCTCCATTGGGGCTTGTCGTACAGCAGCACCACTCGTAATAGTCACAGTCGTCTGCATGCAGTGGTGTGAACTTCGAAAGCTTATTTTCAGTCACAATAGTATTTTTGACTTTGTTGTCGATAATAACCTTTTTCATTTCTTTGATTATCGTTATTACCTCCGCCAAGGAGGTTATGTTTTCGTCGTGTTTTCTGTCTGTCTGTCTGTCCCTTTGTCTGTCTGTTACCAAGATAACTCAAAAAGTTATGAACTGATTTAGATGAAATTTACAGGGATTGTTTGTTTGTCTGCCTCATTTTTCTTGATGCCATAGCTCAAAAAGTTATGAATAGATTTTGATAAAATTGATATGAGTTGTTAGGTATATAACAAAGAGTAAATGACCAAATTTTGGTATTGATACATTTGTTCGTTCGTTCGTCACTATTTTTATTTCTATGATTGTGAGCACAGTAGCTCAAAAAATAATGAATGGATCTTTATGAAATTCATAGGGGTTGTTAGTAATGTAAAAAGACATAAATGATCAAATTTTGGTGCAGATCGGTTTGTATGTTTGACTCATGTTTGTCATAACGTTTGTTAACAGTAGAACTCAAAAAGTCATGAACAGATCTTCAAGAAAATTGAACAAGCTATTATGAATATAAAGAGGCACAAATGATTAGATTTTGGAGTTTATACAATGAAAATTATGGTTTCAGAGCCAATTTGAATTTTTTGCTACCGTTGCCTCACTTGGCGGAGGTATGTGCTCTCAGAGTGCTCTAGTTGAAAATGTAACGAGCCATTCTTTCTCGTGTCCGGTGATAGATTGCTCGCCCAGTTTACAAAGGAAGGGTTCATTCATCTTCTAATTATTTGTAAATCTGCACACAAGATCGAACTGATGTAGAACAACGCTAATGAAAGCAGAGCACTTAAATATTAATTTGTTCCAGAGAATTTTAGATTAGATTAGATAGGCGGCAGTAGACGAACCAAAAAAGCACATTCCCGAAGAGACACCGGCACTTACACCCCTGCCCTCTATGAGCTATTGCCATTATGTTAGTAGGATGTAGAGGAATGGAGAAACGAGAGAAGAAAAATGGAAGACGAAAGAGAAAAAAGAAAGGAGAATTAAAAAAGAAGTGGGAGAAGAATCTACGCCAAAGCGATGGTCATGAATGCGCGCAAGCAGGATGGATGGCCGCTAGCTGATATGCGGAGCTTAAATATATAGATGGAGCGGAAGTGAGAAGAAGTCAGCTTAAAATGGCCTGGGAAGCTTTGGCCGTTAAGTGCTTGCGACTCGTGGAGAAGGAGTTCTTAACTGTGGAATTTCTCAGGTTCAGAAATTATTATCAGACATTTGCAAGAATATAATGCTTACACGTAGCGCCTTACAGAGGGTGTTACCATGTCACGAAATACTTTCATCTGTGGTAGAATATCGGTAATCGCAAGTTACCGTGTAGCCATGACAGCTTGCTCTATCATTATTGTAACTATAGTAACTAGAAAAGGAAAATAAGTTCATTAGTTCATTAGAGATCACCGTAAGACCAGCGATAATATGGCTTAGTTGAGGATGAAAGCTCAATCTAATTGTTCCTAAAAATATTATACTTTATATAGAGCACGCCCCATGCAAACACTAGAGAGCAGCAGGTCGGAACAGGAGAGGAATCGCAGAAAGCAGCGCCGGCAGGAGCACAATATAGATAAAAACGAAGCAGGTGTGAAGGAAAGGATGCTTAATTAAGGAAGGCTTAACCAACGGTTCCCCTGGGGCGGCGACTTCAGAAGCGCATAAAACGTTAGTTACTTGCATACTAAATGAAGGGAAAATTGATTAATAGAAAGGTTATTATCTCATCTTTGATTATCTTCAGTTTATTATGGGAAAAAGTTACCTACAGTTTACTCTCTCGTCAGTTAAGTAGTACATGTTATTCGTACGAAGGTTCTCCTATGGCGCCCGGTAAGGGCGGAGCAAGTTCGATACGCTATAGAAGTACGATCAACACCCAACATAACTAGAAGCCTAAGAAAACCCTACAGAAACTTTACAAAAGTCACGTTATCACGTCCAATACTTTCACATCAGTGTGTAGCACTATCTTATAAACTAATAATAAGCTAGAGATGCCCCTGCTCGATACTAAGGTAAGCGGCAGTACGACCCCGACATGCACGTGACGCGAGACTCGTGCGTACATTAGATTGAAGATGCACATAGGCAATACAAATAGGGTTTGCAAATAAGTTTCTAAAGAACGTAATGAACAATACAGAAGTTTTTTCTTTCCGACCTATGAATAACAATAAAATACAGAAATCTTTGCGCTAAAAATTCCCTCATGGTGTGCCATACAAATACTTACGACAGCTCGAAATAGTCTTTTGTGTTTGAACGGGCGCTGACTGTGCAGTCTGTCTGTCAGTAAACAAATTGTTAAAACACTGTCGTTCTGCAATTGTTCTCGGGCAATTAATGTAGTCGCTTGCAAATGAAAGGAAAATAAACAGGGAATTAATAATAAATAACCAGTTCTTAATTGAACTATAAATAAAATGTTGAATGATATATTGAAATAGATACAAACGTATAAAATCAATACAATATAATAAGAACCGTCGTGTGTTTATTTGTTTATATATTTATGTTTCGGTCACGCTCTTGAAGTCATAGATAGGCGAAAAATAGGCAAGGTCGCTGATTTTGTAATTAGATTGCATTTTCATGGAGATCGGTGACCAGGTTGCAGAAGATGGCGAAAGTTGGCTCCGTATTCCTTTCCCTCAATGTACTTCTTGCATGAAACCTTTCTTGGAATTGAACAAATAGAGATATTACAGCTTCTCTTAGCGTGGCCATGATGTCTTATTTTATAACTTTCTCGATGCATCGAACCACATATTTGTTCTCAGTTTACCACGTACAAATGCAGAAGCTAATCAAAGGAGCGCGGACGAGCAGTTGATGTTTCACGGGCAGTAGATATTACTAATTTTCTTTCAGCTAACTATCTTTCTTTTGCAGGAGCATATTTCACTTCAACACAAAATCTTCGATGTGCTTCGATGAAGGGAAACACGGAAACAAATAATGAGCATTGGGCACAATGACAATGACTGCTCATCCGCAACGCACACCGCGGTCCCAAGAGAGGAAGGAGGAAGGAACATGTAGTATGTCGGACAAAACCTAACAAATGGACAAACAACTAAACACACTAAAAAACACATGACAGTCTACTTGGAAGGAAAAGTAAGAATAGAACGAAAATCATTAAAAGGAGTGTGAACAATAAAGTGAAAGAGTTCTTAGCACGAGGCAATTCCGTCCCTAAGGCTCACTATATTATTATATCCCTAGTGTAAGCCTCCCTACCTGCAAAGTACACTGTGACCAGAAGAGAGGAAGAAAGAGCAACAATGAATGTCAAGAGAAACGTGGAATCCATGCACGAGTCAATGCGCATCCTTGAGTACCTTGAGGGTCTTCGAAAAAAGTCCAGGTGACGTTCTTCACGTCACCCCACGTGTGGGGAGTCACTCTGCTGGTGTCTTCTGTGGTGCCGCAGTTACCGACCGAAGAGAGAGCCAGCAGCGAATTATCTCCACAGTGCACGTAACCGCTGACCGCTGGTCTATCTGGTATTCTTCTTAAATGTGAATCCAGCAAATTTTTTAACTCTACAATTTTGATATCAGTGGTGTTTCGAATATGCTGAGGCATTTTATTAAACAATCTTGATCCCCGTACAACGAAGCTATTAGAATATTTTGTGGCCACGGCTTTTCCACCATCTCTACTTGGAATGCGAATATCACAAGTCCTTCCAGCTCTTTCCGATTGTCTGGCGACAATCCGCTCATTCACATTCACAGTGATACGTTCCAGAATTTTCCAAACATATATGATTTTGAATCGTTCGAATCTGCGCTGCATGGAATACAAGTGGAGACAGCTGAGTCGTTTGTGGTAATCGTACTTCTGCATGCCTCGAATTTCGGCCGTGAAAGATCGTTGGACACCTTCAAGTTGTTCAAGCTTTTTTCTTGTACTCGGCATCCAAAGTGGGGAACAGTATTCTATTCTCGAAAGAACTAATTGCTTCCATAGTGTGAGCATTACATCTACTTCGCGTGGCGAGAAAGTTCGTAAAATCTATCCACTCCATCTTTTTCCCAAAGCGATAACTTTAGCAATATGTTCCTCGAACGTGGCATCGTCTTGCATTCTCACTCCGAGGTCTCTTAGAACTGTCTTTCTCTCAATTTCATGCCCATCGCTCGTGATAGATTGAGTGGATTCAAAGAGTGTTTGACTTTTTTCCGTACCTTGGCAGTTCAAATTTTGTTTCATCAAAGGTCATATTATTTTTACCGACCATTGGCAGATACCTACTTTCCAAATCTCGCTGCACAGACAGCACGTCTTCCCCAGATTGCAAGCAGCTAGTATTCATGTAGCGTCAGCAAATGAAGAAGGTACCGCATAATTACATCCGTACCCTATGTCATTGATCATGATGAAAAAGAGAACAGGCCCGAGCACGGTGCCTTGTGGTACTCCACTTAGTACAGGCTGTCTTGATGACACTTTGTTGTTGACAATTACACTTTGCGTTCTATTTAACAGAAATGCTTGAAGCCATCGAAGACATTTTCCACGGATACCCATGCGGGAAAGTTTCACCAATAGGATTCCGTGGTCAACCTTGTCAAAAGCCTTAGCAAAATCTAAGTGGATTACGTTCACATTCTTTCCTTGGCACAATGTCTCTACGATGGAATCATAATGCTCCAACAGTTGTGAAGTAGTGGAACGTTTATGCCGAAAACCGTATTATTTTGATGTGAGTAGGTCATTACTCTCTAGATGGTGCACTAGGTGTTTACGGAACACACTTTCAAACGTTTTAATTACGTGGCTCGTTAATGTGGCTGGTCTATAGTTAGCTGGATCTGTACTATTTCCGGCTTTTGGGATAGGGTAATTATTGCGTGATTATGATTGCTTGGTATAACTTCTTCGTCCAATGATTTGCGCCACATGATGTAGAGCGGATAAGAAATGCTTAGCTTGCACATATTGAGGATTTTTGCACGAACATCATCTGGTCCTGAAGCACTGTTTCCGCTAATTTCATCAATGGCTAATTCATTGCTTAGTTGTGTGAATTCAAAATCCATGAGGTAGTTACCAGTTACTTCCAATACTTGGACATCAGTGTTACTGATCGTTTTGCTAAAAACTTTCTCGTATTGACGGCTCAGTATTTCAGTCATCTACTGATTGTTATCAGTCATCGATCCATTTTCGTCCAATAATGATCCTATTTTTGTTTTCAGAGACCCGTAATTTGATGCATAAGAGAAGAAGTACTTACTGTTTTGTTTCATCTTCTTGATGGCTTGCAGTTCTTTTTCCTGTTTCTCTTCATCATGAGATTTTAAAGTTTGTGTTCAATCTCTTCCAGTTTCGCCGGCATTCAGTTTGTCGCTGTAATACACACGATGACTTTTGGCATTTGATCAATCTTGCTCTTTTCTTTAGTAAGCTTTTGCAAAATTTTTGGTGGCGATTTTTAGGAGATTTGCTTCTAGCCAGGGATAGGTATTTCACGCACTTTTCCCACAGAACCTTTTCGAAGCTTTCATTCATTGTTTCCCTTTGAGTTGAGTCATTTAGAAGAGCGTCCCAGTTCACCGACCGCAGCACATCGTTCAAACCTTAGATTGAAAGTATTTAAATCTCCTAGACTATTTATGCCATTTTGCCCATTATTCTTTGAGCCTCTCGATTCATAGCTACTGAACTGGGTTATGATATCAATGAGTTTGTGATCAGACAAGGCTGTATCTTGGGTGTTGATATTCTTTACAAATTCGGTATTCTGTACAAAGAGGAGGTCTAAGATGTTGTCCTTCCTTGTTGGCAAAGTGATCATCTACACTAAAGAAAATTCTTCAATTACCTGTAATAAAGATAGTGCTTGTTCTCTCTCATCTTTTGTGTACGAAAACTTTTGTTAAGGATAAAATTACCGGTTTCATCGGGCACGTCTGGATGTAGCCACTTCAGGAATGGAAAGTTGAAGTCACATGTAATGATTACACTGTACTTACCTTCGAGTCTACTGCAATGTGTGTGAATTTTATCGAGCAGCTCCGCATATTTCTCAGAAGTACATTTTGGCGGTGGATAGCACACCACACAAACCAGTTTAATTTTATTCTATTTTTACAATTAGAATTTCACACATGCTATTCAAGAATTTCTGTAGAACGAGTGAGCCAAGCTGTTCTTTCACATTCAACGCCATTCCGCCGCATTTACGGTTTTCACGGTTACACCTGTGCAAAGCATAGTTTTCCATTTTGACCTCAGCATCACAATTTGCTTCACCTGCAATATCTATGAGTATTAGTTGCTTTCTGTAATTTTTTGTGCATAGGCCTTGAATATTGACCACATAAAATTTGTTTAATGTTTGGCTACTCTTAAGTTCTATTCGGTCTTTGCATTGTTGCAGTGGTTGGTTTGGCAGTTTATTTAACATCTTATCCACATTTGTGAGGGATTTCCCTGATGTGGTGGATGCCAAGTTGGCTATTGAATTCCTTTCTGTCTTTTTTCCAGGTAAGTTTCCATTGACAGCATCTTTTGATACATGTCTCTAAAAAAATTTCTATCTTCTGAATGTCCTGTTTCATATCTTGGAAGGACGCCCTCGCGTCAGCTTGGTTCTGTGCGCTAATACCAGAGTTGTTATCATTCCTATACGGTGTTTTCTCGCGCTCAGAGAATCTTTCTCTTTGCCTGTTGGCTTGCGAGTGAGAATGACTTTGTGCTTGCCACGGTATTCCAGTATTATTCCCATGGTCTATTTGATGCCACGAACGGGGTTCAGAACTAGTAGTACGTATGGTACTACCCAAGTGAATTTCGCCACATGAAGGATCCAGGCATTCTCCTTTTCGGAAGGAATTCCGGCAAACAATTGGATGAAACAAACCACAATTTTTTCGGGATTTGCAGCCATAGGTGCCGTATTTCATTAACATTGAGCATCTTTTCGGATGAAAAAAGTGACACCCTCTGCCTGAAATCCCGTATTTACAGATGTTCTTTGCGTAGAACCTGCAGATTACGTTTCTCTTAGTATTTTCTTTTTCGGATTTATCTTTTACAGTTGAATTATTTCTACAAATAGGGGCGCTATGGGTTTCTTGACTGTTGGCGCTTCCATTTGTCCATGAGACGGTACCTCATTTGTTGCCATGTGAGTTTCACACGCCCTTGAGTCATTAGCATGGGAGGAGCTGCTTCTATGTTCTTTTTCGGGACTGCATGGGCAATCTTTGCAATATCATTTGCAACTCTCTGGCAACCTGTTCAAAATGTCTACTTTACCTTGTGTTAATTCTGAACATGTAGCGCAATAGATGAATTCACTGCCACATCACACCATTTTCATTTTTGTCGTTGTATTTGCATCCCTGCACTTTCCACAAACCCAGGTTTGGTTCACGTTCGGTCCGTCAGACACTGAACATCCATGTCCAGGTGGGCAAATTGGAAATGATACCTGGCACTCTGATTGACTGCCAGGCACGAGGCGCGGAAAATATGTTGCTCACATAGTGAGCATCTTACGGTTTTGCTAGATTCACAGATTGACACACAGAGCAATTATAATCTAAGTTTTCACCGTTTGCACTTTCATTTTCTTTGTCACTAAATTCACTGTGTGAACTGGGGAAGCTCTGCTCTTCTTTCCACTTCCTATTTCTGTTATTACTCCTACGCCACATGGCAAACCAGCTAATATAGGCGATACGTGGACTTCGGGCTTCGCGGTTGTCCTCGTAATATTTTATTGTAGGCTGTTCAAAAAGCACTGGCGCTCGATTGTTTTAGTGCCTACGACTCTATGGTCTTGACAGTTTATTGTGCTTGTGCAGAGCACTGTGGCTACACAACCTCATTGAATCGCTTCAGTCGGAAGACTAGTAGGTACAATTCAGTCGGAAAATAAGAGGAAGAACGCAATATAGCATGAGCAAGTAGGAGTAAGAAATCGGGAAGAAAGCAAAGTGGGCACGAAAGACAGACGTCCAGAAGGCCTAGCTAATACTATGGCAACCCATAGAGTCTCTCTGGGGCCCCGGTTTCTATAACTTCGGATGAACGAACCCGAACTATCATAGGATACGGAGAAACTAGTAAGAACACAAAGAAATATATACTGTAGGTCTAACTAAGCGTTAATTAAGCTTCACAAATTCATTATTAAGAGAAAATTTTGAACTTGTAAACAAGTCTTAACCCTATTGCTCCTACGATACTGAAACAGTAAGTATCACGTTCCCTAACGTTAAACCTACGGACATTTACAAAAAATCCCAGGGGAAGGGAATCGACAGCATTTACATACTCTCTGGTAAGTGGCACTGAACGAACACATGCCTGATAACTCAGAAAATATCGACAAGGGCCGCTCACTTACCCACTTCCTCAGATCTCAGAACCAGACAACTCCACGAGGCGCTGAGGCAGGCAAAGCTTTACACAGGCAGAAGAACTTCGCGCAAGAAGAGGTAACAAAAAACTTTAGATGAACTAAGTTACGAATAATTTTGCAAAGCTGAACAAAATTATAGAAAAGGACTGCTGTACTACCACGCACAAAACCGCACACGGGATTTTTCAGAGAGAAAAACTGTTTGACAAGACCTTACGAGGAAAAGATTAGCTAAGGTATGAAAATTAAAAGCAAGAGTAATGAGAGGGCTGCATGGCTACGATTAAGAGCGCTGAGGGCTCCCCAGTGACAACTGTGCACGGGTATCGCAAAGAGAGCTGATTTATTATTATACTCTTTGACTTACCACCGCACAGACGTCATGCGACGTCAGCCAAGCATTGAGGCTCAGTTTGCTATGTCGCATCATATAAGAACATTTTATCTCGACATTTCTGTGGTAAGTCCCAGTTGGCAGAGTGTGCTACTACTGGCACGAAAAAGAAGCGTAAAGATATAGAGAGACACGAAAGAGAAGGATCCCACTGACTAGGTCGGCTATCTCGATCGACAGCCCACCTCACGGAACAGAAGGCAAAGTTAGTGAACCTAATTAACTTTACAAAACTAACCTTCACAGCTGGTACTGTGGCCAGCTGCAACACTCCCTGCGGAGAAGGTACTGGAGTGAGCAAAATAAGAACCTTAGATTCGTTCAATTAAAGTCTGGCAGCATTACTAGGAAAAAAGTACCCTGCCCGCAGAAGGTGCACCTTCCCATTTCACATTTAATACCCATGATCACCGGGTGATACTTTATTCCTGATCATTAACGAAAACACGAGGGCTTCTTAAATTATCTTATAAGGATGAAGAGAGGAAAAAAAACAGGAACCAAGGACAACCATAAGCTTAGCACAGACAACCACGAGGGTGGAAAAGAGAAGAAAGGACAATATCACATTCGAATTTTTCTGGCTAGCGAGGTTAAGAAAAAGGTGTGGGTTCTACAGAAACTCGGACCGTTACAACATAGCCATGAAAACGTATTCTAAATGATGCTGCACATCTACAACAACGTACCGGGTGCGTAGTGACTTCTTTACAAAGCACAGAGTTGCAAAGAAGCAGTATGCAAGTAGCCGGCAATATTTTGCAAAACGTAGAATTAGCAGACCATTTTAATAACTATTTTTCTTCTGCTGCGATCAACCTCACTCGAAATCTTCAAGATAATGCCGTTCAAATCGATATCTCCACCCAACATGTGTAATATGAATGCAAATTTGAGCCGGTCTCAGCTGAGGAAATAGGTGCAATAGTGCGCGCAAGGCATAAAAAGAAATATCATAAAAACGAAAAAATGCCTAGACATATGATTTTGATTTTACCTCATATTGTGTTATATCTCTACGCCATTCATAATAGATGTATTATTGAGGGCATCTGTCTAAATATTCTAAAAGTTGCAAGAGTAGTCCCTTTATATGACAGGCAGTACTAATGATGTATCAAATTTTCGGCCGATTTCAGCCTTATCAATTTTAACGAACTTTTTGAAAAGCTAATTCACGCTCGTTTAATCACATTTTTAGAGACAAATTTTGTGCTTAATAATGCTCAGTATGGGTGTAGGAAAGGACGTAATACTATTCAAGCTATATTTAGACTTATTTCAGATATTTTACCATCTTTTAACCGAAAATGAATTACCATTTGTGTATTTATATATCTTAGCTTTTGATAGTGTCAATAAAGATATTTTATTAGCGAAACTGGACCATGATGGCGTTAGAGTATCAGTGAAACGTCTCATTGATTTGTGCAATCGCAAATAGTTTGTGGTAATAGGCGAGGTCAAGTCAAGTACAACTAATATAACCATAGGTGCACCTCAAGGATCGGTGCTAGGGCCACTATTATTCAATATATATATACATAAACTATTATGATATCCAATGATGTTTCCACTCAAATGTTTGCTGACGATGCTGTTTCTTACGTGCACGACTATCTTTTTAATGCCGTTGTAGAGAAAGTATTTAGATTTATTAATGTGTTACTGCACTGGCTCACTTCCAATAAACTTACACCTAATGCAAGCGAGACTAAGTTGATGGTCTTTAGTACTAGGAGAGATATTTTATTTCCCAATGTATACCTGAATCGAGTTTGTCTAAAATGGGTTGAGTCATTTAAATATTTATGAATTACAATAGATCACAAACTTACTTTTTCTAGTCACATATATCCATATTAAGCGGGAAAGTGAACACAGCCAAGGGTGCCATATACGCTGTTTCAAAATTGTTATGCAGAGATGCGCTTTTAACGCTATATTATTCGTTATTTATTCACAGCTGACATATGCAATTATAATCTGGAGTGGCGCTACCGATAGTATAATAAAACCTGTACGAACAATAACAAATGATGTACTTCGAACCATTTTGAATGTAAAGAGGGATGGTAATAATGTACCAATGATGCATACGAACAGCATGTACTACAATCTGAAGTCATTGAAATTTAGAGATGTGTATAAATATTTTTTACTGAGGTTTTTACGAACAGCAATAGCTGGTGAAAATGACCATTTTGATACTCACTTCCTACCATTGCTTCCCAGCGGTCACTATAATACAAGAAATAATAGATTTAACTTACCTTCTGTTCGCTTGGAAGTAGAGACACGTTCCACCGTCTTTCAGTGTATTACAGCATATAATCAACTTCCAGATCATCTTGCAAAACCTATATCTCACCAGCTATTCAAGAGAAAATTTAGGGAGTATTGTTAACGCCAGTACAGTGACCTTTAATTGATATGTGCCCAATAGTTATACCTTTGTGAGGGCTTGTTTTCAGAATTATTGTTTCTTAGATTTGTGAAGTTTTAATGGTTTGTACTTATTTTGGAAACACTAAAAGTGTTAGAGGTGTTATCTGTAGGTATTCAATGGTCGGTTGTGTTTACACGACTCATGTGCTGGCCAATTATACGACGGTTAGGGTCTGGAACAGATACCCTCGTCTGGGTTAGCATTCCTTTCTTCCATAATAAAAAGTAAAATGAGCACAAGACAACAATCCACGAAGCATAGATGGTGCAGAGATAGGCACGAACATAATATGTAAAAGGAACCACCACAACTTGTCTGAGTTCTTTGTTAGCAGAGAAAGATTCAATCCACGGTGTTTTGCTGTGCAGTATATTTCCATCTTTGATAAAATACTCAGCTGATCTTTGTTTACATTCAATATTGCTAACTGCTTGAACAAACCTCGGTAATTGCATTTTTTGGAAAATTTATGTTCTTTAGCTCTGTTCTCGATAAAATGCTAATATAATGCACATTATTCAATAACTCTTTCAGAAAATTTAGTTTTCTCATTTTGTTGACAACTGTAGTGTAGAGTGGCTAAAATTATGTATGTAGAGAAATAATTATTTTTTATTCCTAGGAAATATTACGGTTGTCGTGTTACTAAAGTCGACTTAACCGTCAAATTATCAATATCGCGTCTGCGACAAATGACAATCGAGTTATTGTTACAGAAGTCTGGATGAAACTGTCGAATGTCAGCCACTGTCTTGATCTAAGAAATAGTTGCCATACTTTCGGTAAATACTATACTGTAGATTGCTACTAATTTCTGTAGTGATGCTACACTCCTTGAAAAGGATTGATATCGCGATAATTGTGCACAAGAGGAAGATATTGCTTTGTCTAAGTGCACTTGGCTGCGTTCTCCTTTTTTTCTATTATGTAGAAGATGAAGATATCAGGTGAAATACTTTTGTTTAGCAAGGTCAGATGCACAAACGAGCAGCAATGAAGTGATATTGTCACATAGTCTTCCTTGTCATGCGGAAATGTACACCAATCTTACATTAATATAAACTAGCGGGCCCGTGGAAAATCCACGGTTAGTTATTGTTCTCACTGTATTAAACGCAGCAGTTCTAAGCTAGGCTATTATAACTAACTTTAATTCCACCTAAAGCAGCTCGTTTATCCTAACCTACCCAATAAATAACATCCGTGACGAAGGGTGTCTAACCTCAAGTTTGTTTCTCACGTGCATGTTTCTCCCTACCCTTTCAATTACGACGCCGGGGATGCAGCTTCGCCTTGTCTAATATTATTGTGTTCAACCCCCCCCCCCCTACCCCGCGGAAGCTATTCCGTTACATCGAAGGCCCGTTGCTCAGTATCGAATCTCTCTTGTAATTTCTATTGAGTTTCAATTCTCATTGGTTCCTATATGGAATCGGTATGTATTCATAGATTAAGCCGTTATCACGCGCGCAGAGATATTTGTTCCTAGAACGTGAAGCGTGTCCGTGTTCCGACTTGTTTTCAACGTGCTTAACGTAGTTGACCGGTAGATCTCGCAATTGTTCTACCAGCAAAGAATTCGCACTTGCACATCATGATAGAGACATGAAGACAGCAAAAACAAATATAGCAGTTTTATTCATAGGAGGAAGATACTTTCCTCATTGCTCTTTATCTAAATGTATACGCCTTCGCTGAGCTGTGTTTCTCATCTTGTGAAGATAGTATTATTCAGCCTTTCAAATTTGGAGCAAACCATTTTTATTGGCGTATCTGATGCTTTTGGTTCTACAACGTAAGCCGTGTCTGCTCCAATATAGTATCCCATAATTTTTCTCTTCTATTTTGTGCGATGGCTTCAACACAATATACACTGGACTCAGCCCATTTTTTCACTAATGGATTATTGCTACCGCGCCCCTTTTCCTGTCCGTTTACCTGATTTTTTTTAAACATCATACTTTCACTTTAAAAGATGCTTTCAAATGACGCAGTCCAGAACAGCTTGCTACATTTTGCAAACGTTTCGGATTACGTTGAATCTATCATCAGTACTATGGAAACGCAAGCATGAGTATCTCTAGTAAAAAGAAACAGAAAACTGGATGAAATGTAGCAATTATAAATGACAAACCATAGACCGCAACAATACTTGACTCTTAGGTCCTAGTGGCCTCTGACGCTGGCGGCCAAAATGGAAAAATGGGATTTACTCAAGAGCTATTATGAACATATCCAGACACGGTCATGCAGGGAAACGCCCAAGTGCGTCCCCGCCGTATCCAAGATACCTTCTGCGCAAGGTAATTGTTGGGTACTTGGGGATTTTTTTCTTTAGTATCAGAGACGTCGAAAAGAATAGCTCTTGAGCAAATTTCATTTTTCCGTTACCGACTTTTGGCCGCCAGCGTCAGACCTACGAGTCAAGTACTGTTGCGGTCTATGCACAAACCTAACTTAACAATAGAATGAAGCAATAATAAATCACAAACCTAACTTAAAATATGCAACGGTACTGCAAATGCTTGAGTATTTAGAGATGGTTTTTCACGATTTTGTATATGGATTCTAGTGCCCTAAGTTCTTTGCTATTAGCTATTGTATCTACGACAGAAGAATCAGAAATTCTCAATGGATGATTGGCTTCCTGAATAGGACTTCTAATGGAAGATTGAACAGGTTTGTTTAGCACTACTCCGGTTCGACCTGAGACCCCTCTATGCTGTGCACATCGCATGAACTTCTGCAGTCCAGTACTAGCGATGCAAGTGAGCTGGCAGATCCTGCATACGTATTTGTAAACAACTGACGATCGCAACAGCACTTTGGGAGATTCAGTACGCCGATAGAAGGTTGCTATTGCCTTATTATTGCGATAGAAGAAAACTGGATTTACATGAAAAAGATATTGACAAATTACAGATGATATGCATTTCCCTAATTTCCGGGAATTATACCCTAAATATAGCAATTGCAAATACTGTATAACTTATACTCAGGAACAGTAGCGACTACACGATGAGGAGAGTTCTTGCGAAGAAAATTCCTCAAAATAATATTGAACAGTTTGGTAGGATAATAGTTAGCAGTGAAATACTTCTTAAGTAATACTTTTCAAGTTTCTGGAATGAAACATTACTCGAACATATACGATAAACCCTATGTAGCAAAGCAAGGTATAAGCATTCGCAATTTTGCACATGTCTGGTTTGCACTTAAATAATTGGTACCTAGGCCCGAAAAAGGGGTTTACAGTTAACAGAAGTTAAAAATTCGTCTTCATATCCGCAAGATATCCACATCTAATAATGAGATTCTATGATTCGACTCTAACTCCATAGTAAACTTTATCTAAAGGCGGATGAGACCTTTTGGTCCAACGGCATCCCTGAGAGGAGATGAACAGGCTGGTGCCATAGCTGGGTACTCAGTCTTCCGCAGTCTGCTCCTCTCTCTCTCTCTTCTATTAGGTAGTACCACCTGATGCTCTTTTCCTTTCCTTTCTCTTCTTCTTTTCGGCCAAAGCCTGTACTGGTGATGGCAGGGTCTGGGGCGCGTAGATAGCTGGCCGCTTTCGTAGCTATCGTTAC
>LQNS02277718.1:20143182-20156466 GCA_001587735.2 Parhyale hawaiensis
ACCGACCCGTAGAGTTTTTTTTCACTTGATTTTAGTCTACGGAAGAGGATTTCAGTCCCGTTTTACATAAGGGGTACATGACCGTGTCGCCTTAAAAGTTTGATGTACCCGTAAAATTAAAGGAATTTCTTAACGTGTCGCCTGACTGACACTACCATCACTTTATATATATATATATATATATATATATATATATATATATATATATAGGCTACTAATAATAAGAGGGCAACAATGTTAGCTTCTGCGTGAGATGTCTAGGTCGCATTGGAATGTAATTTGAAAATATCAATGAAATGATGCTCCATAAAAATACTGGACATACCTGACACTGAAAAGAAAGCAGCACTATTGACAGCTGTGCAATACTGCGAGACGGATGCTGATGTCTACATCAAACAGTCTGGATTTTTCAGGGTGCTGAGTTAAAACGCGCAGCGGCTGGTGGCAAGAGGTGCTACGGTAGCAGTGATGCGCGGTCAATTTAGAAAAGTAATGTACCGCAATATGGACTCAGTCTAGCAAAATCAATAATTGGATATCACAGCAAAAGTCTTTAACATCGAAGTAACGAACAATGGGACATCGTAACTAACATGAGCATTATCACCCAACAGTAAAGGTAAGTCTATAGGTGGTAAGTAATTAGCATGAAAATGCCGTTCTCGCTCTCCTAAAAAAGGGGGACACTCGACAAGAAAGTGGACAACCGACATGGTGACGGGACACTCTCACCAAACAGGTGGGCGGGGCGTCCGAGGAGACCTCAAACAAAGATATACAACATGATGAAGATTAGTAAGATAAGCCCATAACGGATTCCTAATAGCAGCTTTCCCATCCCCCTTCTATATTCCAGCAGAAAAATATATCAGCTGAGTACAGAAACAAAAGGCTCTTTCAAAAGCTAAGATAAACAAGCTACAAAAATTCTATAAATATACATATTTGCTATACATTTGCAATGAAATTAAGACAATACTTGAGTCAAGGAATGTAGATACTGGCAGTAAGGACTTCGGTACTAGACAGTTGCAGCTGTACAAACACCAAGTGGTCTAATAATTTCTGACAGTTCTATAATCGCATCATGAGTGCAGTTGTCTCTACAGTTTAAGCTATATTCCACCTTAGGGTAGCCTATGATATGCCAGAAGAATGTGCGGTAGCAATAAGATATTAACGGTGAGGGAAAGTGATATTCCCTAATGGTCGGAAATAGGTATATAGTGCACATGCTGAATACTGTCCGCGTTTTAATGTTTGTTACAAATTTTGCTTCAATAAACAGCAGTTTATAGTATGCTGAACTAATAATTGCTTCTCGAGAAAAATAAAACTATACCTGTTTCCAGTCCAGGTAAAACTTAAGGTTTTCTTTAAACCACCCGGACCGAATCAATAAATATGAAAAATAAAGATGACGCCAATGTGAAATGGGCGTAACAAGAAACAATGAATGAAGGGCAGTCCTACGCTCCACTAGAGAGGTCCAAAGCTAGTAAGCTAAACGGAGTGAAAAGCAAAATTAATAAAACAACATTCGGAACTGGAAGAACTACTGGAGTTAGAATTTAATATTCTGGCTAAGTTACAAATATACGTTCCAGTTAACCGTATTTTCTTTCACACAGATCTTTTTCTACCGAAATTGAAATTTATAAACACGAAGTATTACAGAAGAACTTCAAAAGTTTTATGCACCAATTACTTTCAACCAGAGGAAGTACAAATAAGGCTTTAGCGTTTTACTGACACGATCAAATAACTTCATGTAGGATAAAATTTACAAATCTTGAAACTGTTCATCAAATTTTGAAAGACTTCCATTGCTCCAGGATACTATTTAGTCCCTATTTTATCTTATGCCATTTTTTGAAGAGTGACACATTCGCTTAAGCCGGGTCTACACGATCCATCACTGCATGGATGACGAAGAAGAGGATAGAAGGACAACAACAGTTCTCTTCTTCGCCCAGGCAGAATAGAAGCAGGAACGTAGAAGACTTCATGACCACCCAACACCTCTCTCACAAATTCATTTAAGCAGTTGAGTACCTACATTACACAGCGCAGTTCTTTCAAAACTTATTACTTTGGCCTTTTTGTATACCTAATTTAGCAAATCAACTATAGGCTAACTCGTAATGAAAACAGCACAGAATAACCATTTATGCCCACACACGATCATCGGCCGCTGGGCAGTGCAGCGGAATCAGTGACCTTTAAAATAATTCAATGTTAACTATTACATGAGATCTAAAATTAGCATTACATATCTATTTACTAACTTCCAAGCTTTCTTTATTGTCGTAGATATTCATTTCATTCGCAGCTGATTGGTGGGTAACAACTTCATCTTTCCTGTCGACAAGTAGAGCTAATAATTCACTCACTGGCGCCTCTCACATGCGCAGTAGGTAGCAGACAACGGAGACGTGAATTTCTTGTTTTTCGACTCATTTCTTGACTTTCCATCGCTATTCAAAACGTGCAAACCCATTTAGTGCTTGCTCAATTTCAACTTTTAGTACTAAAAAACAGAAGAGACGTAGGTAATATAGACGAAAAAAGCTACTTTCTGTTATTCACTAACAGACACATATAGCTAGTTGCCAAATGCTTTCCGTTGCCAAGTGTCCGGAAGTTGCAATCAGACGTAGACGAAATTCATTACTCAAGTTAATTTCAATAAAAAAAGAAAAATCTTTGTTACTACAAACCATAACTGAAGCCATATACACATAATATGCTATTCACACACCGAAATAATTCTCGTACTTTGAGTTTCTTGAAACTCTCCGTCCATGTTTTCAACTATATCGTGGACTTCAATGCTAAACTTAGGGTTCCGTTTAGGATGCGTTTGCGTCCCTGGAACGAGTAACAAATGTGATTGTAGAGGGAAAATTTCAGTGTGTAAATGCGGCTTTATACACACGGCAGCAGCGGACCGTGCGTGCTGCACAGTTGTGCTGAGGGTCTCGACGAACGATCCCCAGGCCAGGTGACCGATCTTCGTCATGGCACTCGGCGCGCTGAACCAGCAAAACCTACTTGGTGCGCATAGGTATCGGCGGGCTACGTTCCTTAAGGTAGGGGAAGGAGGTGACGGGTCGTTGAACCTTCCGCTAAATGCGCCATAGTTCTTAGCGACCTGTCGTCGGCGACAGCTGTACCAACTCCTCTAGGGTCAGTTGGCTTATATCTGCTAGACGAACCAGTGCGTGTGGGTTTTCCAGTGGAGGGTGCAGTCAAAGTTGACTCACTCTACATCTCTACCTACACCCACTCGAACGACAAAAAAAAAACCGGAACAGGCAGTCGTGAGCAGCAGATAAAATTCGGCATTAGTCCACAACGACACAGGCTTAAGGAATGGAGGGTCAAGGTTCTTCGTAACCATTTAATAAGGCACACAAGCTTGATAATAGCATCTTCTGTTTAAATTATCCATTATAACCTACGCAATGGTACAGGAAACAGGCGGGAATAACTTTTGTTACAACCCGATATGTTGTCACGCACTTTAGGAGGTACACATATACAGCGGTAAAAACCTCTAGTATAACAGAGACGATTCCCGAATCACTAGTCCAGTATAATCATCGTTAAACTGGACTAGTGAGGAAATTCCCCTCATTTTTCAGCTGAGGCAATGTCTTACAACAGTTCCAAATTCCGGTTAGTCAGATAAGCCAGGGAAATTGGTGGAAGTGTGACAAGCCCGAGGTACATACCAGCAACAGACGCAGGGCACGATTGCCACGGAATTTGTGGTCGGTATCTGTGAAGACGGTATGAGCACAGGGCCTGGGGAGACATGTATACTGACAGTTAATACGGCTTAGAGCAGTGACGCACACATACATGATTCAAATTTGACGCAGGAGCAGACTAGTAGTGGGTCAGGGAGAGCTAGTTTTGCGGGTAGTGGGGTAAGTTAGGCGGCGGGTAATGGCAGTTGGTGTTCCTAGAGATGCCAGGACGCGGGTAGTTGTTGTTACCAGGGTAACCAGCTGGCGGGTAGTTGCGGCTGGTGTTACCAGAGTAACCAGGTGGAGGGTTGTTGTGCTGGGTGTTACCAGGTAAACCAGGTGGCGGGTAGTTTTTGGGGTTACCGCTGAAACCAGGTGGCGGGAAGTTGCAGCTGGTGTTACCAGAGTAGCCAGGTGGAGGGTAGTTGTAGCTGACGTTGCCGTGGCCGCCTCTAGCTGAGGCAGTACTAGAAGCACTAGGCCTAACCGCACCGTAGGCGGACTCAAAGGGAGCACTGGCACTGGCAATGCATCCAGAGTTCCCCGCAGTGGTGGTTACAACAAGTGGAGCGTTGTAGCTTTCTTTGTTGTAGTCACCACCACGACCACCACCACCACTGACAGCTGTAGCTGCAGCAAGACTCCGAGCCATGATAGAAAGAGGAACATCAGCATTTTCTCTGGAAGGACGGGCAGTCTGGGTGGCAGCAGACGCTGGAGCAGCACCAACGCTATCAGCAGCTTGGGAACTGTAGTGTTCCTTCAGATCCGTGCGGATAAAGTGGCAGTCCAGCATACTTTCTGTCTTCGTTAACTCCGTCATGTCAATTTTGCCCACTACAGCCACCTTATTCACGCGATCTGTAGCAGAACGAGCAATGCATTAGATATGCGTGACCGAGAGAAGCAACGAATAAGATTCACTGGCACTTCAGGGGCTTAGCTTATCTCGAACCGGAATTTTCCCACTGAGTACGTCACTGTAAGTAATGTAGATTAGTTCACTACCAAAGCGATGCTAAGTTGCATAACGCCTCAGGCCAAGTAACTTATTGGAGCTTTTCTGCCAGAAGGCTTCAGGACTCGACCAACAAGCTATTATGATCTAACCATTTTATCAAGGCAGTTCGATCGTGGTTAAATTCCTCTATAGGTAGTGGTGCCAATTCCATGGGTAGTTCTGATATTTCTCTATATATAGCTTGTGGGCGGGGCTAAGATATGGGCCAAACAAAATCTCAGAGATGCCCATAGAATTGGCAACGCTGTAGAGGAATTTGACCATGACCGAACTGCCTTGATAAAATGGTCAGAATATAATTGTTAGAAACCACGACAAAAAGCATATTGATGAGACAAATGACGACATAAGGAGACACTCGCACAAAGAGCTTAATCCCCGCACTACATGGGAGCAGGTAACATTTCCGTGGGACAGGTGGTGAATAACTATTGGCGGCCCACCGCACAGATTAGATTAGATAGGCGGCAGTAGACGAACCAAAAGGCCCATTCCCAAAGAGACACCGGGACTTACTTCCAAGCCCTCTATGAGCTATTGCCATTATGTTAGTAGGATGTAGAGGAATGGAGAAACGAGAGGAGAAAAAATGGAAGACGAAAGAGAAAAAAGAAGGGGGAGAAGAATCTACGCCAAAGCGATGGTCATGAATGCCCGCAAGCAGGNTTAGCTGTGGAGGATGTCTCTCCCAATGTATGTCAAGACGATTTTTAAACGAGTTGACCGACTCCGCACCAACAACGTCGGAAGGGAGTCTATTCCAAATGCTGACTATGAAATAGATGACAAGGGATAACCAAACCTCAACAGCAGGCATTGCAGCCGGATGAAACGATTCCCATGTAAAGACATTAGAGTTATCCTCTTAGAGAATGAGGCCTCAAAATATTCTGGCAGGGATGTAGCCTGCCGGAATATCACTTATAGTAGATGAGGTAAGAAACGACCGCATCCTTCCAGTCATTCAAAAAGCGCCGGAAAAATTTGAAGGCAGAACCTGTTAGAGCATTTATTTCTAGGCATCTCAAAATTCGTTTCAATCTTGGATTGTAAATAATTAATTTTTTGGGCGCAGTCGTTTTTACCTCATCTGACTATACATCACTTGAGGGGTCAATAGCTGCAGAGTCTTCATCCCATGCGAAATCGAGCATGCATAATTCGTTCATAATATATACAGTATATGTACAAAAACCGTACTTTACCCTGCTAATCCGAAAAATCCTTATTTGTTTGGATTGCACTTCGAACTATAATCAGATGTTCGGATTAGGGAGGGGTTCGGATTATTGAGGTGCGGATTAGAGGGGCTTTACTGTATATATATATTTCGAAACGGGCTATTAGATGGCCAAGAATCTTTAAAAACGGCCTGTTAGGTGGCTAATGTCTCGATAGAGGTACCAAGAATCGTGGCCATCTAACGGTATTTCAACTTCAAAAAGTGAAAAACGTGTTAAAAAATCCGTAAATTTATCTCAAAATGGTCTCATTTTGAAGGAAAATCAAATCTACGTTTGCGCACGCCAACTTCTCGATAGTTAAAATTTTGTGTGCTTATATATATATATATATATATACATATAATAGCGTCGGCACGATCAAAATAGGTTTACGTTTCGGAAATGCTCTCCTATCGTCAGAACATTAAAATAAAAGATGTGAAAATTCTAAAAATAGTTAATTCTTTCGATGTTAGGAGCAGAGGTGTTGTCTGCAGGAGGTGACTGGAGGACGCTCGGTGGGTCCATGATGTCGACGCTGTACAGTCAGACTACAGTATTTGGAAACTGTAGGATTGGTCGGCAAGGTACGGAGGAGATGAAAAACTGGAGGAGGTATGTCAGTTCTGGATTGTAATGAGAGGTACGCTGTAGTCATTACATTGAGGTTGGGTTTAGTTTTATAAATGTAGAGTGATTCTAAAGTTGTGAGAGCTATGGGGTTGGAAAAGTCAATAATGGAGAAGTTTTTCCTGCTAAAAGGATGCTTGGTTTGTTTTGCATGAAGACGGGAAGCTGAATGTGTAGGTTCTGCAAGTGGTAAACCTGTTCTGCTGGAGATGCCAAAATGTTGGTCAATGCGGGCTTTGTAATGCTGTTCACATACAAAACATTGCAGCCTCTGCATCGGAACAGTAGACAATATTTACACATTCAGCTCCCCATTTTAATGCAGGAAAAACCACCGATCCTTTTAGCACGAAAGACTTCTCCATTATTGACTTTTAGTGGGTTATAGTTAGGAAATTTAAGTCTCCATTTCCGAGCAGAACGATATCACATGATGTAGAGCAAGGGGCATATAGTACGCCAAAAGAGACGGGGAACCCATGCACGAAGGTGTTCCCACAGAGGATCAACGCGCATGGGAACAGCAAGTCGGGAACGAAGAGGTAGAACAAAATAAATCATGACCAAATGAGCAAGTGGGAGTATGAATACGGGAAGCAAGCAAAGTTGGCACGAAAGAGAGACGTCCCGAAGGCCTAGCTAATGGCTGAGGTAACCTACACGGGCCCCCTGGGGTTGCCTGGCCTCATAGGATTAGATTATTGACTTTTCCAACCCCATAGAACTCACAACTTTAGAATCACTCTACATTTATAAAACTAAACCCAACCTCAATATAATGACTACAGCGTACCTCTCATTACAATCCAGAACTGACATCCAACTTTACATCCCCTCCGCACCTTGCCGACCAATCCTTCAGTTTCCAAATACTGTAGTCTGACTGTACAGGCGTCGACATTATGGAACCACCGAGCGTCCTTTGGTCATTCGCCTGTTACACCTCATGCATACAATGCCTCTGCTCCTAACATAGATATAAATTGCTGTTTTTAGAATTTTCACATCAGCAGCTGTCTGATGTTCTTGCTCCTAAGCTTGCATTGATCTTCCGGCGCCTGATACGGTTAGGAAGATTTCCTCATTGTTGGCGAACTGGGAATATTACTCCTATTCCCAAGGGTCCGGTGTCGCCCTATGTGGCCAACTATCGACCCAAAACCCTGACGCCCATTTTGTCGAAGGTGTTCGAGAAGTTGATTGCTGGTAAGTTTGGTCGTTTTGCTGTGGTTACGGGGTTGCTGCCAGCTGGTCAGTTTGCGTACAGAAATGGCTTGGGCTGTTGTGACGCTCTCTTGTCGGTGTCACACCTTTTACAATCTGCGCTCGGTTGCGGGTCGGAAGCATGCCTTTTCCAGTTGGACTTCAGCGCGGCGTTTGACAGGGTTAACAACAGGGGCCTATTATACAAGCTGGAGTCCTTCGGTGTGGGTGGTAGGGTTTTGTCAATCATTCGCGATTTGGTTTCTGAGCAAACGCAGAGTGTGTCTGTTGACGGCGTTTTGAGCGCCTCATTCGGGGTGGTGTCTGGCGTCACTCAGGGCAGTGTGCTTAGCCCGCTGTTGTTTGTTCTATATACTAGTGACATGTTCTCTTCACTCGAAAACACGTTGATCAACTATGCCGACGATTCTACTTTGATGGCAGTAATACCTGCTCCTCGCCTGCGTGATGCTGTCGCTCAGTGTCTGAATAGTCATTTGTCAAGCATTAGCGCATGGTGCTCGGCCTGGAGTATGAAGCTGAATGCCAATAAGACCAAGTCGATGATTATCAGTCGGTCTCGGACACTTGTACCGCAGCATCCCCAACTGGAAATTGATGACACTTTGCTTCAGGAGTCTAGCTTCTTCGAGATTCTTGGAGTTGTCTTTGATGAGAACCTTACTTTTGAGCCGCATATTAGGAGGTTGGTGTCACGTGTTTCCACTAAGATTGGGCTCCTGCGTAAGGTGAATTCCGTGTTTGGTGATAGTCAGGTTGCCCGTAGATGTTTTTATGCGTTTTTGCTGCCTGTGTTGGATTATTGCTCACCAGTCTGGGCTTCAGCTGCTGACACTCACTTGCGTCTGTTGGATCGACTTGTTAGTTCAGCCAGCAGGCTGTGCGCTGATAATGATCGAGTGAACTTGTCCCACAGGAGGAGAGTAGCAGAGCTTTGCATGTTTTATAAGGTGTACAATAATGAGAGGCATAGGTTGTATTCTTCTCTCCCTGCCCTCAAGGTTTTTGGGAGAGCGACTCGTGCTGCGTGCGGAGCGCACCCTTTCACTTTGCACGCTGTCAGTTGTCGATCTAATCAGTTCTGTCGCTGCTTCGTGCCCTGGTCGGCTAAGGTTTGGAATTTGTTGCCGGTATCGGCTTTTGGTCGTATTGGCCTGCAGGCGTTTAAGTCAGCTGTTAATGGTTCTTTGCTGGATTTCCTTTAGCAGCGTTTTGGGCTTCCCGGTTTTGCAAGATGGTTCATTTGGGTTGTATTACCTGTCCGTGGGAGCTCAAGCGTGAAGTTTTAATTATAATAATTATATTTGCGTGTCTAGAGGTAAAGAAACTGCAAAATTATCAAACCTGCTGTTCATTATCAAATAGTAGGAAAGTATCATCTAAGTATTTTCGATACAACCGAGGCTTGAATGGTGGCAGTTATGGATGTGTGTTTCTTCATATTTATTGAGAAAAATTTCTTCAAGAGTAAGCCCTCGAAAAAAAAAACAGCAATGGTTGAAATTCCTTCCTGAGAAAAACACCTAACTTCATACAAGTTGAAGCTTCCGCTCATTTTGAAAAGCGTAACGTGCAGACACAGGGATGTACGGACGGATGGAGCCTCATGCAGAATTATAGTATAGATATTTAAACTCAAGATGTATGTTATTATACAGTGCAGTCATAGACTTAACCATACTCGACTGCCCACTCAAAATCCCAAGTGGGCCTAACAGTAAATTAATTATCCCCGATAAGATCTTTGCAGACAACGTTGTGATCGCTAACAAAAGTAAGCTGTTCGTAGAGATGCAAGAAACATGTCCGCCTGCAAGAAATACATATTCGTACTGTAGCTACATATCATTCAGTTTCAGGACACCAAAATGACATAAATGGGACTGAAATTAATTTTTCAATTTACCATTGGCTAGTGCTCCTATATGAGTGCTTCTTGCCAGTAGACATATTCTTGCTTTTCAAGCACCAGTTTATATTTTGTTTGAGGTTGCTGTGCTGAGTAAATAAGACTTTGTCGAAGTTTTAACAATCATTTGTCATCATGCCAACTTGGGTGAGTGAACAGTTTAGTATTGTGGGATGTATGGTGTAGTTTTTCTACCGGCTAGCACTGTATCGAAATTTTCCAGTCCCATTCTAAACAAGCTATTGTACACAGCTCTACTGGCAAAGAATAAGCTGGAGCTAATTCATATCAGGCGTTGAGAAACGCTCTGAGAGCGCAGATCTTAGCCAAGAGTTTCAAAAAGGCCCAGAATTCAGAGTTTTTTTCTTGGATCATACCCAAAATTTAATCCTCTATTTCTGCCAAGCCCAACAATTCATCTACATTTGATAAACCGTTCACAACTTTTTGAGTTACGTTGCTGCAAGTTACGGCGACGGACCAGCAAGACATACACGGACACGAACTGCCGGATCATCAACAAATCATAACCATCTGCTCCTCGTGACAATTCTGACAGTTACCGTGAATTTTACCCGAGAATTTTGTCAAGATTTTTTCGAATTATGTCGCTAACAGATTAGCAGAAGAACAGCCATATTTGGGCTCAGCAAAAATAAAGCCTCCTTGGCATAGGTAATGGCCCAGCAAACTGTTTTCTCTTTTGAGTGAAACTAGGAAATAACTACCACATGCAACTCAATCTCATAGCTGCTAATTTTTTAGTGCTCTTTTCATACCCTACGAAACTCGATATATGCAAACGTCATACCTTTTCTACACAAGGTACCTTGTCATCAAGTTTTATTCTACACAGAAAACCCTTAGCGTGCGTTATTGAGATTCAATAACATTTTTTTTTTCTAAATGTAAGCCAGCAGCTCTCTGCTGCATCCTACATATTACCGGAGTAGTCAGCCAGTTAAGTACCTCGTAGCAGCGGACGTTCCGTGCTGCACAGTTGTGCTGAGGGTCCCGAGAACGATCCCCAACCAGGCTCAGTGTTTCTCATAGCACCAAGCGCACTCAAACACCAAATTTTCTCGGTGCACAAAGCTATCGTGGGGGAACTTACCCTAGGGTAGGGGGGGGGGTGGCGGTCAACAACCCGCCACCTTCCGTTTCAGCGTCATAGTTCTTAGCAACCCGTCATCGGCTGCAGCTGTACTTCCTACTCGAAGGCCAGTTGGCCTACGTCTGCCGCACGAACCTATGCGTGTGGGTTTCTCAGTGGAGGGTACAGTCATGGTTGAATTTATATTTACTTTACATATAGTTTTACAGAGTCACTCCCTGCTCTTATGTGCGTATTAAAATGAGCCTGCGGGCTGTTTGCGTACGATATATCGCTGTCCAATAGAATTACTATCGTGCTTACAGCCCGTGTTGCATCCGCGAGGCTGTCTTGTTTTCAGCGTGTCTGTGGGTGTATCTGTCCTTTCCCACCAGGAATGTCAAACTTGGCTTTTATTCAAGATCTTTATTTTTTTTTAAATATCCATTGGCACCTTTTCGTGCTGCTGGCCTCCTGCTCTCAGCGGTGGTGGGAGGGTGTGTTTACGTCGTCACTGAGGTAAAAGGTCGCTGGATCACGGATTGGGGAGTCCCAACGTAAACACAACGTCGGTTCTAATTATGTTTGCAGTTAGACTCAGTTCATAATACGAACTGAAAGATCGAAGACAAGAAAAGCCTAGTTCAAATGTGAGCAAGGTTGCACCGCCTTCGCTTCGGTAATTTAATGACAGCTTAGTTCTTAATAGGAAATGAGTTGGGAATCCAGCCCATTTTCCGCAACCTTGAGTGGCAATTTCTGGGAAAAATGCCCAGGTGCGAGTGAGAATTATCTGGGCTGGCGCCATCTTACGCCTTAATGCAACCTATTTCCGATAAATGGACCTGCTGCCAGGGGGCCGTGCCATTAATTCTCTACTGAGGTTGTGTCTTACCGACATGGCTTTGCATGGCTTTCGTTTTTAGAAAATATATTGGGTATCATAGATATTTTATTGGACACTGTTGTAAATTTTATTGGTGGTTTTCATGCAACCAATTCATTTGATACTCGAACTTCAGTAGAGCTCCTGCCGTATTTTCTGCTTAAGTGAATCTAACCACAATTTTTTATTTAATTCTGTTAGCGTCCTACGCTGTATTTATTCCCGATTTGAAATAAACAGCAGTAAAAGAGTGGGCGATTTACACCTGGTGCTCGCTATATGTGAGGGTTACACTCATAGAAAGTCTCTAATAAGGTGTATTCATTTGTATCGAATATATCTTCATTACCGTAAATAAAGAGGGTGTTATCCCCTAAATGCTGAATCATACGATTTTTTAATAATAATAATAATAATAATAATACTGCACTAAAACCGAGCGAAAACATGTACAACAATCTAGGTATATGAATAAACGTTGATAATGCATTCTGAGAGTGATTCCCGAGCACAAGTCGCATTTCCCCTCAAAACTCACAAATCGCATCAGGGTTAATTTTGCTCCCACAAAGAGAATCAGCTCTGACAATTGTCCATTCTCATATAAAGAACTCGAACAATAATATAGCAAGAATCAGGTGATTGCCTTCTTTTCACTGTATCTGAAAGGAGGTTGGGTTTCACTGACTCGTTGTATGTTAACTCTTTTAATTTTCACTTAACGAATCCGTCACATTGCAGCTGAATTTGCAAACATATTTTGTAGAACTAAAGACAGAAAGAAGACGACAGCCCTGCCTATTTTAGACATATATATATTTATATATATATATATATTATTTCATCCACCGTTCACGCTAACTTCATAAACAGTTCCATGACATTGTAACGCTACTCTTAAAAAAAAAGCGAAAGCTGTGAGAAATTACGTGCATGAATTTATTTTGAATGCAAAAAAAAAATTAAACAGTCATGGTAGTAGTATATTACCAGAGAGTGTATGTAGCAGCTGTAACACCGCAGCAGCTGAAGTGTTGAGTTGGAGAGTCCACACGCTGAAACGAGAGCTTCCCACTGTGACTTAATTAAACTGTAAACGTCTGCTTCTCTTCACTTGCACATGTTTCTAGTATTTAGAGTCATTACCACGGAGTCTCTGCCGTAGGAATGGTTCTAGGTTTTAACCATGGGTCAATTCGCCGTCGGTCAATTTGCCGTCGGTCAATTTGCCGTCGGTCAATTTGCCGTCGGTCTTTTCGCCGTTAGGGCATTCCGTCGTGATGTAATATAACTCCCCTGGGTATATATAAATTACACCCAACCACGCTGTACCTAATATGCTATTATTATTAAAAGTTTCAGTTTCAGCAGCTGAACTTGCATTTTGATATGGAAGGATAATAACACGAAAATGTGTAATAACTCACCTAAATGTGTACAAATCCACTGGCCCTGATAATCTTACTCCCCGTGTACTAAGAGAAATGGCTCCAGTCATCGTGAAGCCGCTGCTCGAAATATTTAATCGGTCTCTAAGAAC
>LQNS02277718.1:20179986-20223845 GCA_001587735.2 Parhyale hawaiensis
AGTTTGCGGAATGCTTCTTTTACTTCTGTATTTGATATTCGTAAGATGATAAAAGAAAGCCACTTGGCTAAAACAGTTTTAATTGGATCCATATGCAACGTTTCAGGTACCTGTATATATATATATATATATATATATATATATATATATATATATTAACTAGTTTTTTGCAGCATGTATTTTAACGAATAGGTATTGCTGTAAAATAGGTTGTAAAGTTTGAGCAGCTTAGGATAACATAAGCAGATGCTAGCCCAATTAATGTTTTCTTTTCAGCTTGCGAATATGGAGACAGGACAAGTGTCTGCAAATTCTTGAGATTTCTGAGTGTAAAGACAGTTGCCCACTTAATAATTTTAGTTTGCGCTAGCAGCCGAGAGACGACTCAACCAATTTGACTGCGTAGTCGTAACCGTGACATCAGCATGACGTCTATGAACACTTCGCGTTAGTTCTTAGAATATTAATTGCTTCTAACGTAAACTGTACTCATAATTATAAGCGTTACTTGAAGATTCAATATGGCCACTTGCTGCGGTAAAAAAAAAAATTCAGCAGCAGCTAAGATTTTCATCAGCTTGATTCAGGAAAATTTTGCGTTAGCTAAATCAGTGCCGCAGCTAAGTAAACTGATTAGTTTAGGTACTTCTAGGCTCCTAGCAGAAACGAAAGCTATTAAGTTATCACCGGGTGTAATTCATTTGCTGCATACATGTTCAATACGATTCTCATTGCGATATGCATAGTAGTGTACTCCTATTGGTGTCTGTATCTACTTTTACTCCAAGTTTTATTGAATTTTATCCTTTCACTACTGACCACCGGTGAGAATGCAAATGCAAGCAGGTTAGGTTTGTATTATCTTCAGTAGTGAAGTGCAGGACAGATAACCTGGTGTCATACAGAACAGCTACCGATAGGACTTCAGAGCTTCTAAGGAATCTGCCCCAACATAATAAATTAGCTCTTATACTATGTAGTGAGCTGCTCTTGTAAGCACTCAATGCAGGTGAGCGAACCGACAGGGTGATGTGAAAGTTGGCGCTACATTATTCAATACGGAATATTAGAGACAACATACAGTTTTGAGTAAAGGCAGGGTACAGATACATAACAATCGAGGATCGTCATGGCTGAGCTGTGAGTACCCTGTCTTCTGGAGGCGTAGATCTGGACGCTGCGCAGCTTCGTGGCTAAGGACACAATCACGAGGATGCCAGTGCATGGCGCTGTGCGAAGTGATTGTGCAGAGCTGTAGCGGTGCAAAACCATGAAGCTTTTAGCGAAGTCAGCTTGATCAGCCAGAGACGGAGGCGCAGACAGGAACCATTGAAGTCATGGCTGAACAACGCACAGGTTCACTCACGCGCAGGTAGGTGTTAAACCCCGCCCACTCCTGTGACGTCAGGTGGAGAGATAGATAGCAAACAGTGTTAATTAATTCATACTTGTTACTTGCTTAATAAATAAGGTGAGCCTGGGCTCCCATCAACAAAACAGAAGGGTAATCATTTCTACATGATCACAGCTGGTAAGTGTGCGACGCCTCCGGAGAGAAGTATTGTTGACCAGACCGCTTCAGTTCTGCAGTAGTGGGGCCGCTGACATCAAATTCAGGGCTGGAACCTAAACCTCAAGCAGGTATAGTAGAGCTCGGAATGGAACTGCGAGCTCGAGATGGAACTGAAGATGAGCGAAAATGCTCGCCGTTTAGTACACTAAGGAGCGTAAAAAGTTTTCTGGAGTGCGCGGTCACTGGCCAATGCCAGTGCTCAAATCATCGCTAGTTGACCACGTGTCGCAATTTCGGGCTACGTTTCGGGAATGGGAGATGATATATAGTGGCGAGCGCGCGATGAGGTCTTAGCTGCTGTGATGCTCAACTGTAGTGAACTGGTGATGGAGTTCACTACAACTCTATACTTACAGAAGAAATAAATGAATTCTACATTCAATGAACGTGTACAAAAAGTTTTGCATTTTTACCACGAATCCTGGAACATAACATGCTTCCCTACACTGGGTGCCAAACTGAATCTAAACGTTTACTTAGTGAATAAGTAATTAGTATTTTTGGGTATTACAGATTTTAATGGGCTGAAAATTTCAGTAATCATTTCTTCTACATCTTCAATAACACAAGACGTCTTCTCTTAGTGCTTTCTTAGTTTAAGCTGAAACAATGATAATTAGCATCTCTGCCAAGTTAACTGCTCTGATGATTGCTTCATTAGAGAAAATTATAGTTACGTTCGTGGGGACGGAAAGATAACGTTATGTGGCAGCAGCAATTATTGCCCTTTTAAAATTGTAGCTGCACTCTATCCATGGAGTCATGAGATGGCCGAGGAGTGTATATTTGGTGTCATCTCTTCTTCATGAAATTATTCGTTCCTCTGAAAACTTGTCCCAGAGAACAGCTAATGTTTGAATGCTAGTTCCAACGCCTTTGTTTTAAAACCAGCGGTCCTCAACTTCACACTGCACAAGCTAGAACAAACGCTTCCTTGGTTTCCAAAAAGCATCTTTTCGCTACCTGATTCCCATATAAAACTTTTTATTTTATGTAGGCAGTCACAGTATGAACTGCTCTTAAATCCACCCAATCCAATTCTGCTGCCAACGAGGCGGTACCACCCTCCTTGGGAATGCCTATTTTAAACTGCGGAAATGAACTTTCGGTTTTCCTTTCGCCAAATTAAGTACCTTTTTTCTCTCATATACTCCTCAAAAATTGCAAAAAATAGAAGGCTACTCTCGAAATGCATGTCTTAAAAAGGCCTGAAAAAATTGGCATTGGGGCATATGCAAGAGCGCCTTGCGCACCCAAACAGTATTAAAGAAATGAACGTCCCGTTTCATCACCCGTGGTACCCTGCAACTAATAGTTTATCGTAGCGTATAGCGGAGGCAGGAGTATTTTTATTTCTTCTTAGGTACGCGCTTTTCCTTGCAACGTTGTGTGTTAAATACTTCACCAAGGGTTCCGTCTAGCCCCTTGAACTTGTGCAGCATGCATCCTTTATGTAATGAGTTGACTGAACAATACCAATAGGCATTAAAGTAAACCCAGAACTGTACCTAGCTGGTCATAACTTTATTGCCAGCAGATTCGTGATGAAGAATCTTTGCTACGATGAGTGTCGCTCTACATTAGAGGACATCCTCGTTTTACGTCATTCCGTTTTGTGCAATTTTGTTCTCTGGAAGTTTTTAGCTTCAGGTGTCCGATATGATGTACTCTTTAGATATAATAAGAGTAACATACATACAAAGAAACCATGGAACAAAAATACTGAACCGGAAGTAACAGAACTGTAAACAACTAAGTGAACTATATCGATGGCGTCTTGTTTTACCAACTATATATAGGCACTTGATTTATGCTAGGCTAATCTGATGAAGTTCTATCATATAGTTGGTTAAAAAATTACTCCTCAAGAAATCATTTCAGTAGTGTTGTAGAAATGGAGTTACATGTCATCTGTTAGTAAGTATAATGGCTGGTACGTGTGCATTGCTTCAGAACACGAGATTGGGAAAGTGAGGACAAAAAGGTAATGTCAACTTTTATACGTTTATTTACAGGTCAATATCATTTATTTCATAGGACTCAGAACAGTAGTATGAGATTGCGAACTCACTATATCGCAACAGCAACTTTGACAGTTGAAAATACACGCATAGGGTTCAAATTTTTAGTGTTGAAAGTAATCACTCAAACCCTAAACCTTTAACAGTTGGTGACACTTATCAGCAAAAAAATACCAAGAGTCTTAGTCTAATTCAGTATATAGGTAACCTAATCAGAATAAGCAATTTACTTAGAAAGAAGAAAATAGAAGAAGAGTGAAAAAACTCAAAATTAAATGTCAGGAACAACAACTTCAATGGTATATAGATTTTGAGAGGTGAAAGAGTAAGAATTTTATAGGTGCTTAAACCATGTAATGATACCTATGAACACGCTACACAAATAGTTTTTTTTTTGGCGCAGAAACACAAGTATGAAAAAAAAACAGTTACTGTAAATGATCTCTTTACTAGGAAGGCAAAGATAAAATACAACAACTCACAATGTATGATTTTTACAATGGCAAGGTAAAAATGAGAAACTAGCTACCGATTGTAATAAATCTTTTTTTTCGGCAGGATAAAGTAAAAAAACCCAAAAATATGTGAAGTGCCCTAGACTGTTTCAGGGTTCAAAGCAACCACTCAAAATATTTGCTTTTTTGGTGGTGCGATGAAGGTGAGGGTGGGGTTGGAGTGCAAGCATTTGCCCGCGAATAACCTGACTTGTTACTTCCGCCATTTGAAGGGAAAGAGTTCGGGAAATTCCATCAGTCATGACTGACCATCAAAGGAAGAGTCTAACGGTTAGTTCATTCTATTATTGACAGGGCCAGATAAAAATTCGGTGCACTTCAAAACAAATGGAGCAAAATGGTGCAAGAATTTCCATATTTTTCGTGCACCGGTCAAACTTTGATTTCGCACAGTACTGGAAGAGTTGATGACGCATCATCAATAGAAATGAAAAATTAGTCAACAGTTTTGGGAGGTCACTCGGATTCAGAAGAGGTGTTTTCTGCTGTATGAGTAAAGTACCAGAAAAACGGATTGCGGTAATGTCGTTCCAAATCCCGTTTGCTCCGGCTCCAGAATATGCTCGTAGTGGCAATATCCAGTAAAAAAAATGTATTTGCTTCACGGAAACTTGCACACGTTTATAATACCACATCATCGATTTGTATCATATTTATCTCCGAAAATGGTATTCTTGTATACGAAAAAGACTGTACCAGAACCTAAAACAGATCTGTTTGCAAAAATTGGACCACATGTATGAAATTGTGAATGATGACCCATGACCTCGGATTTTATAGTCAAGAAAAGCTAAAAACTGGCGAAAAAAATTAGGCAGAATTTTTTTAATCCTATAACAATTTTAAAGATGAGAGGCACAATTTAATTCGCCAATCATATTTGAACACACTAAAACGTACCAACGATGGCAATGCGCCTAACCAATGGCGAACGTTTTTACTTAGCCAAATATTTTTTGTTTGGTATACCCCTAAAGTTTTCAGAAGTAAAATCCTGAATTCGGCATTTTTTCAGATGCACATTCAATGTCTGTCCAGTAGTCGTTTGTCATATGACTGTTTATAGAGACTGTGGCGAGTGCATCGTTAGTAACGCTACGAACGACTGAAGCAAAGCTGTTTCACTTTGCAAGGTTGATTTATGTCAACATTAATAACCAGGGTTGATGGTGTAGCAGCAGCTGAATAAAAGGTACTTTTTGAGTTGATCTTCGTGCACTGAAAAGCTGATTTAGGTAAGTGAACAACATCAAGGAACGGACAAAACTTTAGCAAATGCTTAAGTATGACTGAAGGTTCCTGCTCAGAGAATGGTTAAATGAAAAACAACACGGCCATGAGTTAAAGACGCAATTGAAATCGGATAGCTCGGTAGCTTGGCTACCATCGGAAAGGCGGATATCAATGGAAGATTTCATCGAAATGAAATAGCGAGACAATAGGTAATGGATAGATGAGGCGAATACCATTAATTTCAAACAGCTAAGCTCGCGTTGTGTTCTAGCTAACGACTTCTACCATGTACTACCCGGGAGAGCTCATTATAGATTATGGCAAATAAATTTACACGAAATATAGTTTAAACAGCTAGCACGTTTGGATGTTTTCTCTTCTAATGAATTCAATCTCTAAATGACGTCTGCTCAACTATAATACACACTTACTACATTCGACACTGAAAACTATTGCAAGGTATTCGACACTCTGGTTGTGTTCGCAGAATATTTCGTCGAGTGCCACGTAAACATCCTTTTAACAATAAAATTTAAAAACTATCAGTTTCATTCTTAACAACTGCGACTGTAATCGTAGCTTCTTAATTAAATGCAAACATATTTTAAAAATTAGGTACTATTAATTTAATTCCTATTGATAAAGTATGAATGCTCTCGAAAAAATATTTATTACGTTTTTACGTGGCCAGGTTTCCTTACAATCATTGTATACCCCACGGGGGCAATAACATGGATTTCACAGACTAAGTAGATTTTTAGGACTCGCTGTTAAATGCAAGGGCTGTTTCTACTTGGAGATACTCGAAACAGACATTTAAGGATAACCCTCCGAAAATTATACTAACAGCCTTTCTTCCCAACAGCACCGCAAATTGCAATTTTATTTTTGATTTGTCATTGTCCGTAAGTCTGCATGCATTACATAGAGATTATGTTCCTTCGGGTAGGCAAGCTTCGTGTTTCTTTCTGCTCTAACGACCTCCGCAGAAACTCTGAGAACGTATATCAGTGCCAAGAAACAATACAGCAGAATACAGAATACAGCACTACGCTTGGGGAGTTTTTACCGCCACTGAAGAGGTTAGGTTTTTTGTCGGAGTTTGTCTGTTCTTTTGGTTTTTGTCTATCACAGAGATAACTCAAAATGTTATGGGCGGATCTTCATGATGTGTGCAGGGATTGTTATGAGTGTTAGGTGAAACATTTGGTTAACTTAGTGAACAACCGTTCAACCATTGGTTTTTTTGCCAGCCAGGTTTTTCTTGGTAACATAACTCAAACAGTTATGAGCGAAGTTTCATGAAATTTGCAGGAATTGTTGGGATTCCTACGTTCATCAACTAACCTAATTTCTGCAATGGTCTATCACTCCGTTTGTTTGTTTGTTTGGCTGCGTGGTTTTCTATCATTTTTCAGTAAAATAATCCCAAAAGTTATGAAGAATCTTCATGAAAGTTGCAAGAATACGTTAGACATACTGAAAGGCAAAATGACAAAATTTTGATAAAAATCGGTTTGCCCGTGTGTTTGTTTGACTAACCGCTCGTCTAAGTGATTGTCAGAACATTACCTACAAACTTAAAGACGGATCTTGAAGAAAACTACAGGAACTGTCGCAACTGTCATGAGGCACAAATGACTAAATTTCAGTGATGATAAAAATGAAAACCTGGTTTCAGGACCAATTTAAAATTTTCGTTAATATTGCCTTACTTGGAGAAGGCACATTCGCTCAGAGTACTTCTCCAGTTATTAATTCCTTTCTGCCAACTGAATATTTATGCAACTGTCGTTCTGAACTTCCATAATTCTCTTTTGTAGAGATCATGACAAACTGCTTTATTCTATCAAGGGCGACACGGCTCTTGCATTAGTGACGTCGAATTGGAGAGAGAATACAAAAAGGTGGCGAGGAAATTCAAAGAGGGAAAAAAATAAGGCAGCAGTCTGAAGTCCTCCTGTTCTTTTTTAGAAGCTCAAAACTGTCTCCGAACCTTGGACAAGCTACAAATTTCCGAATTTATACCTACGCAACTGCATGAAAATTCTGAAGGCATAAGAGCTTTCTTTGTTTGTTGACGGCTGTCTTGGAACCTCGGACGTGCAACAGGGTCTTGATATTACGAAGTATGCCCGTACAATTACAACTATTGGCGGTAAGAGCAATGGACATTCTGAACTAAGGCCCACAAAAAGATGCAAGACTCTTGACAAGTCGGGTACCGTCGATATTCCTCATGCGCACAATGACGCTATGCGTTATTCTAATACGCTACGAATAATTAATTCCACCGAACTACAATAAGCGGCAACAAATTTTAATACGCGCTGGCTAAAGCTGTTGTAGAATTTGGTTCCGCCAATCTGCTGCGGTCGCTAACAGATGCATTCTTGTCTCAGGTGCAGCTGCATTCATTTATCCCTTGGTTTTATGGTGATGAGTGATGAAATGAGACCCAAAATACTAAAGTAAAAAAGAAACTGGGAAACAGTAGTGATAGCGCAGAAAATGCCGCTGTCAACACCACTTTAGAATAATTTACCCAGGAAGCTCACATGTGTTTTTTCTCTCTCAAAGAAACTTACAATGGAAAAGAATACTGCATCTTATAATGCATGCAATTTTCCTATAAGATCGGAGGCGACGCTCATGACCAGTGCGGCGTTAGCGTGACCATTAAACAGTGATATAATATTGCACAAATTACGCATTCACAGCTGAACCACTCAAAAGGCCTCACATTTTTTAGTAATTGTAAAATATTTCATCATTTTAGTTAAGCTTCCCTGTATTTCAGAGATATTTCAGCTCTTTTTCAACGAAAAGTTAAAAGACCTCATCATTGTTTTAACAGAGTAGTTGTAGTATTACCTGCGTCGAAAGGGTTATTCGTGAACGAAATGCGTCAAACATAGGTAGTCTGGGTGCTACCTGTCGGAAGAAGCTCCACTACTCATTATTAAACGACTTCACAGGCAAGTTTACTCTCCTAACCAATGTAAGACGAGCTATTTATGATATGCATTACTTGCAAATAAAGCACCACGAGACCAGAAGTTGGTTTATAACACTTAGATATTGCGGCGTCATATCTGTGAGTTACAAACAGAGGATACATGTGGATAGTAGAAATAGCAGAAGAAAAGTATGTTGCAGGTCAAGATTTAGTACTCCTCTTTTTGTCTGGAGGGTTCACTGCGCCCGTGCGATTAAGAAGCGTTGAAGCATTAATTATTCAGGAAAATGATAAGGTTATCTTAAGTCTTCCATTAGCAATATACTGCATCAAGCAGTATCGTAACTGCTAGTAAATATGTGTAGAGTGAGTGTAACGATTGCTGTGGATATTGCTAGAACTCGACACTACAGTTTTGCACCTCTACTGCAATTCTGCTACAGATCGCGTTACTGTGCCTACTGCTTGTTATGTTACCAGAGTAGGACCCAGCCCTACGGTAGTAGTGTCTTGCTTCTCACTTTCCCTATCCTGCATACCCGTTTTTTAAAGCTTTAGAGCCAGTGGTCGTGACCCATTTACTGTATGCTTCACGTTCAGCGGTTTTCTCCCTTAATAAACTGTTGGTATATTTTTAGAGCTAATATCCACGGTCAGATGTTTCCACGAGATTTTTGGCAATGGTGATAATTACTTGGCCAAATATTAAAGGGGCAAGCGTTTTACTTATCCTACGCAGCCGGCCAAAGTGTAATTGGCGCTCAATAAGGGACCGCAGGATGAAGCAAGTTGTAAAATAAAAATAACTGCTGTTACAGTGCAATTGCCCTTCGTACTTTTACCTGCCATAGAACAATTAGCTACGCTGTTCATCTTAAGCACAGCACGGCACATGTTGGCTCGTCACTGATTAGTATCAACACAATAGCAGCGTCACCAGGCATCCCCAGCGTCGAAGTCATTCAGCATGTTTGATATGGCACCAAAAGTAAGCCGTCTAGGCCTGACTCGTTCGAAGCTTCGCGCATGTGCACTAGCTTCAGCCAGTTGGATTGAGTCTCAGGATATGACCCTCAATGTATAGGTTATACTTGAGACTTCCAGAATCTCAATCTTGCTCCATAAACTGGAGCTTTCACCCTGTTCTGCATTGTTACTAACACTTGCAACGCAATTCAAAGTGACAGAGCCAGAGGTTCTGCCTAAAATTTCGAACAGGTCAAGCCTCTAAGGCTTAACTTTAGCTCCAAATCCAACATGCCCATTGCTTGTTCCAAGTAATTGAGTTTTAAACCTTTCTAAAGCATTTGTTTGCAATTAGAACTTAAGCTATTTAAAGTGACCATTGACTCGTTCAACGTCCTCAGCAATATTTAGCTTTCATTGATACAATGCAGCTCGAAATTTTAAAGGAAATGCAAATAAATTTAATTAAAGCCAGGTAGCTCAATAAAGCCCTTTTAGTTAAATGAAATCCATACCACCAGGTATCGCATGGTTGACCAATGATGTGGATTCGTACTTTGTCTCTAGCAAAGTTTAATAATCTAGAGAGTAAGACATTTGACACACGCAGTTGTGTTGTGGATTTATGGAAAATCTCATATCAGTTATTGCTGCCAGTCGATGTAGAAATCAACAGCTTGTTATGCTTTTTTTTAAGCAGTTTTTCCACTTATCGAGCATCATAAGACCCTTCAATCCGCAGAAGCAATTAACAGCGCAGGTGGTAAATCTCAAGCCAAGATTATTTATGGTTGCAGGTATCATACGAGTCACTCAATTAGGGTACTTCATAAAAATAAGCGAGCCGCATTTTTTCTAAAGCTAATTCTGCAAGAAAAGCATGAGTGTAAGCGTTCAAACTGTACGAAGACTAAGTAGCATGGATAATTGTTTATATTGTAGTCAGTATAGGCTACCGTATTGAAGCTGTGAAGCTTAAAAACTCTGGAGACATGCTTACTGAAAGTGCCACACGAACCAGCTGTAAGAAGCTTCGTGCAATGCGGGTATAACTCTCTATTAGCTCTCCAAGGATTGCAGCATCACCACTTTTCAAGATATGGCTTGAATAATGAAGCCTGGACTTTCTTCAAGGAATCTTCGTGGTATTCAAGGTAAAGTTGGTTGAATGAAATTATTCCAAAAATATAAAAACAAATAAATTGATATTCTTTTCAGTCCAGTTAATTAAAATATTTTTCAATCGGCTCACTGATAACGTATATTGTGGTAAAAACTAGCAGTGCAATCAAAATTCATGCGTTATATTGTTACTTTTAAGTCATTAGTTCAACCTACGCCCTGACTCAGTGTTTTATACATTTTGTGAACCTGCTGCCACCGCAATATTCTATCCGTTCGTTCCAAACGTATGGCCAATTTCCAAAACATAATTTCGTTCATGGAAAATTAACAATAGAAATCCTTTAATTGGTTAAAGTATGAGCCGTGAACATTCATATGACTCTTCCATCAGCAATAAAAAGTTTTTTCTACATGGGTGATAAAAACAATGGAATTTAGCCTAAAAAAATTAGAAAGCTGACGCAAACTCTTGTTTTGACCTAAAAATCATATCAGGTAAAAAATATGCCTGAATGCTTAAAAAATAGCAGGTAGTGGGTAAAAGGCAGGGAGCATGAGGAGGTCGTGGTAAAGTCTCCTCTCTGAAGTGTCTAAGTGTCTGCAGTGTCACTCCTGCAATGCAGATGGTGCCTCGCGTCATCGTATAAAGGTAGGGGTATTAAAGTGCATTAAATTAAGTCACCGCTGCAGATCAACAGAGGTCTGAACTGCAGCAAGCGAACGCACATACAGTACGTTTCGAAGAGTTGGTTACAGCAAGGCTTCGCTACCATGCTTTGATTGGCTTCCAGAAAGCTGTAATAGACAACAACAACTGCAGACCACCAGACAGGCGCCACAGTCGTTTGCAATTGAAGCTTAGGCTCCGGGAAATGTTTGGGGACTCATTACGATCAAGCCTGATCGTATACGGTCATCATAAAGGATTCATTTCTCATCACAAGTGACTATTCGATTAAGAAAAGGTCTATCGGAATTTGCAGTCGAAGCATCGACCACACTTCAAAATGACGAACATATTGACATTCACTAAGCTCATGCAGAACCCATCATTAAATTTTATCGAGCGTTTTCACCTAACAAATATTTTGCAAATGGTGTGAGCCAGTTACAGCCACATAGTGACTGAAACATTTCTTTGACATGTTGTCTTGAATTTTGCCCTACAATAATTTGCTTTCAACAGCTCGTTGCTAACAATTCACGACCTTCCTCTACTTTTATCATCTTCGAGGCTCTCATCGCTACTTCGGAATTTCTGAAATCACTTCTGTACTGTTTGATCACTTACGGGAACCCTCCTTTCCCGCTCTTTTGAATTCTGCTCTAGTTCGAGCGGCACTGTGTATAAGCTCGAACTCATGCAAGGAAGGTAAGTTTTTTTTATCCTATTGATAATTAAAGGAGTCTACTTATGCTTCAAAAGCAGTTTCGTTTTAAATAAGCAAACAACTATTGAAGGGAGCACATCAATATTGTCAAATACATCAATATTCACCTGTAATATGATGAGAAAACTATGATGAAATTGTATAATTGTATTTCAAAGACAGCACTTGGAGCGGTCATTACTAATACATCAGTCTGCCTGTTTATTGTATTAACCCAGCCCGCCATAATATGCTCGTTGCCTTCGGTATTTGAAGTGACCGATGCAAAATTAAATAGATGGAAATTAGCGATTGTATGTGCTGAATGGAATAATTACTGCAGCGACCTGATGAAGCTAATATTGCATAAGTTAAATACATACTAGGGTTGATTCGTAGAATTTAGCTGAGGCGATTCGTAGAACTTTTGTATTGTTTGTTGGTTGTCCAAGTTGCAGAGTTACTAACACACGCAGCTTCTTTGGTGCGACGGCTTGTGCGTTTGTTCGCCATTTGTCAACGTGACTGTCACGTTACAAGGGTAACTTTTAGGAAATTACCGCTTCAAAAATAAAAAAAAAACGAGCACGGCTGCATGTTGCAAAGGCAATTTTTAGGAAAAACTGCACCAAAAAAGTTCAGCTCAACAGCAAGTGACCAGAGCCAGCAAGAGCGCCACTTTCGACATATATGCACAAGGCGAATTTTCAGAATATATCACGAGAAAAAAATAAATCAGGGCAGAGTTGAGAGCAACTTGCCGATGGGCCTTAATGCAGCCGTACGCTGTTTTGATTGGTGGACGTAATTGAACTAGTGTCACAACTGCGAAGATACCACGCAAAGGTATATCTATGAGGGTTCTACTCATTATGTTCCAACAACTAAATGGAGAATTTCTCATTCTATAAAGCTGCTCCTATGAACAAAGCATATCAGGCTAATTGATGGACGTTACATTGTAAAAAAAAGGACACATGAACCCAACCTGGTCATTGGTCGTTACTCTATCTACATATTTTCTAGTCACAAGCAAGTAAAAATCTAAAAGCAGCACACAAATTGGACCTGGAGTGATTGTTTAGGGCCTAAGACACAATAGTCTAATGTTTTAAAGGCTAAGATTTCAATATTACGGACAGTTTGCTATGCGAACGTACAGAGAGCTTTCGTTGACCCATACACTATTTTCATCAACGCGTAATACTCATAGCTGGTGTGAAACCAACGGCGCGACGCTGACATTCACGAACTAATGCAAAGTAACGTAGTATGCACAAGAACTGTTCATGTACTACAGCTTTACATATTCTATAAATTACGCAATAGAATTACATGAACATTTTGAATGTAATTTCATTGAGACCTTACATCAAAACGTTACAGGGAAAGACCTTTTCTACATCCGCGGAAGAAGAAAACAATAATTTAGACTTCATCTTCGTCGCTTTAGTCTGGGTGCAAACAACGCTGCCACATCGTCCTGATATTACATTGACGTGGTCAACTCCAGAGAAATGCTCTGTTGAATGACACTAGGTAATGGCTCATAAGTTTAGCGGAAGTGCAGCATTGGTGAGACGCAAAATCTTTGTTAGAAGGGCTGCCTTGAAGAGAAGGATAAGCGGTGGCCTTGCTCGGTTAGTTGTTTCATGAAATTCTTGTGTGGCAGGTAAAGCACATAATGTGTCACAACACAGCTCCCAAAAGCGTCAAACAATTTCCCAACTGGGACGATTCACTGAGCAGCACCCATAAGTACGTAAGTGCAAATGGAGATGTATAAACCATTTAGTTTCATAGTTCTTACATAAGCATTGGAACAAAAACGTTTGCGACAAGGACACGACCAGAAGATAGGTATGGATTTACTGATATACATTGCGCTTACTATAGGCAGTAGACCAATCTAATGACAAATTACATTTATTGGTAGAGTGCCAACACTTGAAACACAGGTAGTATATAGGCAGAGGAACGGTATAGCAGTCACGTTTATTTTGTTGCATAATTGAGCTGAACCTGAACAAATAAGATAATGCAGTCAAATTGCTCCTTCTCTCCCAAATTCCACTACTTTCTCTCGTGTTCTGCTTTGCAGCATAAAGTTGATATTATTATGTGCATTAATTTAGGTCTCCTTGGACAACACGATTAAAGATTGTAAGAGGAAAATGAAGGGATATAGATTACGAAGGTGTTTCCGCACAGGATTAACCTGCATAGTCACCACAAGTCGGAAAAGATGGAAAGAAGCAAAGTAGGCACGAAAGGATGTCACGAAGACTTAGGACTAGGGAGCCTATGATGGCTCCTAGGTGCGCAACTCCCCATAACACTGAGTGGGCGAACCTAGCTAACCTAATAGTATGACGTATGCCCCATCCTATGTCCCGTAAGGGTCGTAGCAGTAGAGATAGCGCACTTAGAAGAGGAGGAGCAGGTAAAATTTGGAAACTTTATCCTGCAAATTACACTTATGGTCCCTGTGCTTAACGCCTATGCTGTGACACTGCATATGTTACCCACTCCTGTCATAGTTCGCGCCTTCCATGTTATTGCAAAATGCAGCTATGATTTTGCAGCTGCACACTCTTAATATTATTTTTGCTAACTATTATTCACATGGTACCTCCACTTAATTAATTGTGTCGTGACAATTTTTTTTTTTTTGTTAATTGATCGGTTAGTCCAATCCCACGACTGAAGAGAAATCAGTTGAATTTTGGAACTGGGAGCATTAAGCCGTAGTGAATTGGCTTCGTATCATGAATCCATTCACTCCACTATAAATCTTTATCAGGAATAATTAAAAGAATGTTAGATATACGTAACCCCACAGTGGGTTGGTGGGTGGGTTCGGTTTCTTAGTACTCGCAGCAGCATTAGATGAAAGAAAGTTAGCAATTTCGCCCAACAGCCGAGGCCACTGCTCTGCTAACTTTAAGAGCAAAGCGTTGAAGACCTCAGAAGTAATTCTTGGCAGTTGCATGGATACACAACAAATTTCACCGCCTTCCCACAGTCAAAGCTTTATTTAGTTGCTCTAAGCTCGTGATGCACAATTTGAGTAAATCATAAAAAAAAAACAACGACAGATTGAGAGCAAAACAAGCACAGTTAACAAAAAATTGGGGATTCTGGTGACGTTACTATTTTCCACCTCATTCCACAACGGCGCGAGCCACTGCTTAATTTTGCTAACGAACACCAAATGGGATGAGCGGAGAGCGTTACCAGGCAGCTCAGAAGTAGGAAAATGTGCTGATTAGCATCCACCTGGGCCCAGATTTACCAAGCAACTTACGATGTTGTAAGTCGCTAGTTTAGTTTGTAATTCAACTTTCTGTATTGTAACTCCGGCCAGATGTATCAAGCTATACTTGCGTGTTGCAACTCATTCATCTAGTAGGTACATCGAATTACTACGCGGTTGCAGAAGAAAACTTTTCCTGCATAATATGGAACAGAAGCTAGAGGAAGCTTGAGGATCTTGTAAAGTATGTTATATCTTTGCTAGACCTTGGGAACACTGTTAGGCCGGTGTCATACTATGCGGCGGCGCCGTTTCGGCAGAAACGCAAGCGGCACAGCCGCATTGTCTGCACCCTGTCACATATAGCGGCCAAGTCGCTCAGTCTATCCCCAGCAACTAGCGTAAATGGTTGATGCGGCGTTGGTTTCCGCGCAGCGGCGCCGCCACATTGTGTGACCCCGGCCTAAGTGGTTACAGCACTCGAGTGTCAACGTGTAAACTAAAAGAAAACTAATATAATCCATCTCCGGATTGGTTGTTCGTCGAATGGAAAATGTAACATTGGTTGTTCCCCGAAAGGAAGACGTAAAGCGACCATTTATTGATTGTAGTAGTGGTCTCTAACCTCCAATCACAAGGGAGATATTGTAGAATACTGCCTTGTATCGTCATTGTAAAGTACAACAGTGCAAGTTTTACAATATTGCAAATGTTAGTAAATCTGGGCCCTGACTCATTTTTACCACGTTCTCGTTTTTAGAAATCCTTTTGGAAGCACGAAGATTTACTCAGCTCTGCGCTGGCAGTGAATTTAACTCTAGTCCCAGCCGATCGCATCGAATGGTCCCGTTGGTCCTTTTACCGCGTACTGTCTAATTTATACCGACGAGCGTATTTTTTTACGTTTCAAGTGATGCTTTTGCCAGGAGACACCTGATGTTTGTCCATCGGTTAAAAGTTAATCCCAAACCGACGGATCAAAATCAGGCGTCTCTAGGAATAGCAGTACTTGGAGGATGAAGAAGCGTCAACACTCGGTGGCTTATGGTAACAAATTGAAACTTTTCTAGCGGTGCTAGGCGTAGAAAAACTGGGAATCATTAACTAGAAGAAGATGATAGTTACTGACATTCTTGCACCCTAAAGTCAGCAGGCATCTTCTAGACTCTGCAGAATCTCCCCTTCACTAGCAATGAGTTGCCACTGACTGAAGAAACATTTTTTTAGGCGATGCTGGTAAATGGAGCCTCGAAATCATATGAAAGTACAGTATTTCCAAAGATCGATGTTATTCCAGTTTCGCGTTGTTGCTTATTTTCGCAAGAAATGCTGGACAGTATACGGGACAGATGACAATTTTAGAGATTTTGATGATGCTGTAGCCAAGATGTACATCAATTGCGACTGGTCCATCGAGAAGAGCTAGTATGTCTCAGTAACTTCATGGGCGTTTTTTTTTTCAGGGGAGGGGGGTAAAGTTGCAGGTGTTAGTCCTACATCGAGTAAAGTTGAGACGGCTTCAAACTCACACCGGTGGAGCAGTAGGGAATCAGGAGGTTAAGCAAGATGATAAGACGGCACCCTGCTATTACACATATTTCATGGCCCACTGATTGCCGGCATTTCCAGTTAAAGTGAGGTCTGATGTATCTTTGTGTAATCTGCGATCAAATGCTCTTTAACTGACTAAAGGACTTAAAACTGAAAATAGAGATAATATTGACAATGATGTTAGAAATTTATTTAGCGATAAGAAATATAGATATACAGAAATCGACCATCGGCGGGGGATGATCATCGACGCTGGATGCATCAAAAATGAAATATGGGACTTCTATGCAAAAAAAAAAGCGCATGCATACGTAAAGTACGTAATCTACAATGATTGGGGGGGGGGAAGGTTAGTTTGTCTCCATTCGATCACTGGCATGCAGAGAGTTGACTCAAGGAGGCGGTGGCTCCCGCACTCAAGTGGAGGGGGATCGTTAATTAGGAGGTACAAAGCCGGATACTCTTGGTTAATACAATTTTTGAATTAACTTGTATTCCAATTTTATTTTTAGAACTTACGCACTGAAATCATTGCCAGTTCCCGTAATATTTTTCAGTATGATACCTTGGACCGAAGACTTTAAGGCATAGCGTCAATGAGTTAACTTTAGGCATTATCAAACTCTATTTGAAACTCAGGGCGGTGAAATATTTTCATGTAGCCAAACTTGAGATTAATCCAAAGTCAGTTATTGATCTTCAATGCTATTTTAAGCTTAACCCATCGTCAGAGTCACGAGAAATTTATTCAGTTTCCTGGGGCAGATGTGTTCTTGTAAATGAAAAGTCATGTAGCTAGGGAATATTGAACGCGTTTAGTGTACACTACGTATGACACATGTAAAATCAGCTTATTGGGTAGCATGCGTCATCTTTGAGCAACGATAATAATCTTATAGATCAGTAAAGATCATTTAAAAACTTAGAAATCAACATAATATCTAGGAATACCGAAATATTCAACGTAAAACCTATACAACATTTAGGTAATGTCTGTTGAAGTGTAGCATTTTTTTTCGTTTTGATTCGGCAAATTATCTACCCTAATTCTTGCAGGTATGGAGCTCACTCTATGCTGGAAAAGATTCTTACGAAAGAAGCAAAATTTTAATTTTCTTGACATGAGCGAAGGTGGATATTCTCTTATTTCTTGGTTATTATTTTAGCTGAATCTAGTCAAGTCATATAGACTCAAGCAAGTTTAATTGGTACATTTCATTAAACACTTTATCGAATATATATCTCTGTACGCATATGTAGGCAGTACAACAACATCATCATATTAAAAAAAGCTACTAAAATCAGCTGCATTAGTTTACACTTCCTGTCCTGTGGATTCAAGCATGTACCACACGGCGTACTGGCATTGTACATTCATAAAGCCATGGTTATTTGCTTATATACTAAATCCGAAATAACCGCCCATCCGATAGTTTACCACGTGTCAAAGTCCAGTGTATACCATTTCACTCAGAAATTTATTCATCTAACACAGAACTCATTAGCTATATGACAGATTATGGCCTAGCCACTGCTAGTTTCCCGCAACAAATGCATATGCTCCATAAAATTCTTAGCTACAATATTTCAGTTTAATGCCTCAAATTTCTGTTAATGTCATATTAACGCAGGTTTGAAGGCGTTACCAAGTTCATCTATCACTACTGAGGCCAACAGTTTCTTTTCAAATATGTCTAAAGTAAAGTATCATTTAAAGTTTGGAAACCGTTGTCACGCAGCACATTAAGGCCGGGGCCCCACAGAGAGCAACAAGTGACGCAATGCGATTTTTACGGGAGTGGTGTTGCAGCAGTGCACGGGTGTCGCGAGGCATCGCAGTTGCGGCGGTGGGGGCAGCAGACTGCTGTACCCTCCGTTACATTTTGTCGTGCAAAAAATTTGTCGCGTTGCAAGTCGCTTGTCTCGTCAGTGGGGCGGCGGCCTAAGACTCAGTTGCAACTGGAGAGCACATACCTCCGCCAAGCAAGGCAACGGAAAATTGAAATTGATTCTAAACCATGATTTTCTTGGTATCAGCACCAAAATCTAATTATTTGTGCCTTTTATTATTTCTGTAATTTTCATGAAGATCTGTTCATCACTGTTTGCGTTATGTTGCTAAGAAAAATTATGACACACATAAGTCAAACACACAAACAGACAAACCGATCTTAACAAAAATTTAATCATGTCTTGTACCATTAGTAACAACTTCTGTAAATTTCATCAAGATCCATAGACAATTTTATAAATTATTTTGCTAACAAGCATAAAATGAAACACAGCGACAAAGAAGCGAACGAACCAACAAATCATCAGCAAAATTTGGTCATTTACTCTTCGTATTATACCTAGCAATTAATATAAAATTCATGAAAATCCGTCCATTACTTTTCGAGTTATGACCGTAAGAAAAAATAGGCAGACAGGCAAAGAAACAGACAGATGAACGGATTTTCACTAAAGTTAATCATCTGTTATTGTCATCATGCCTAAAAATGCCTGTAAATTTCATAAAGGTCCGTTCTTTAATTTTTGAGTAATCTTGGTGACAGACAAATAGACAGACAAACACACGACAAAAACATTACCTCCTTGGCGGAGGCAAATATGCCCTCGCTAGAATATAACCAGTGAACTGTAACGTTGTGTGGCTGATGGGCATCTTTATGTGGGCGCCGAAGAAAAACAAAAACCTTCGAGGCTTAGCTTGTCCGAAAGTCCAGTCAGATGGCTCGAGTTCGTCACTTTGAATCATATGCCTAGCGTTAGAAACAACGCGATTACGTTAAGTGGCTGAAAACTGCATTTTACGGAGCAAGATTGAGTTTCCGTACGCCTTAAGGGCACCCGATTAGGGGTTAATGCTAGAAGCTCGGTTAACCTGACCGAAGGCAGCGCACCTATCCGCAATTTCGAATAAGTTAAGCTTCGTGTGCTTCATTTCGGCGCTCAATCAAATGAGCCGTATGTCATGGCTCATTGATTTGGGGTTAACAGCAATATTCGTTCCAAAGAGCAAGCAAAACCAACCCTTCTAACTGAATTTGTGAGCACGTTCAGGCTAAGCTGACGAGGTTAGTCCATCTCGATGAAACTGCCCAGTCAATAATTCCGGATCATCTTAAAATCGGTAACAGCGTCAATGTTTAGCTGTTTCGATCCCAGAAGGATCTCACCGAATGGAATTTTAGCTCAAAATTATCAGGCGAGGGAGCAAAGGGATACCGATCAGGCACCTCAAGCCGCTTATGCACTAATATTATTATATCGTGATATAATGCCCGGAGCCTCGTACTAGAGCACTTCTTTCTCTAATTACTTCATTCACATTCTGACATAACAGTCAGGGCACTATCCAAAATAACTGATATAATTATAAACCTTGAATCATTAGAAAACTTTTGAGTATTTAACATTTCTCACAACAAAAACAAAGAGACATCATGTGGCGGAGAGACCATAGGTGTATACTATAAATATAGGCTGTAACCCAAATATTATATCATTAGCAATTGCATTGTATGAAAGACACAGTAACTAACACACCGCTTGCACAGAGTGCAAATCGCAGAAGTACACACTTCATGAAGTGAAGGAAACAACGCTGTGAAATGCTGCCTTATGACAAGAGTCTGTTACAAGGCACCAAGCTAAATTTCCAAAAAGGACAAACAAGTGCATCGTCATTATAACAGCATATTACCTTCGATGATAAGATGCGCTCCACTCATAGCCATCGAACAAGAAGTCCGATAAATCTATAATTACGTCCTTGTTCCCGTTATTGCTTATCTTCGGCAAGTCTTTGAAGCGATGGCTAAGAGAACGGCACGTACGCCGCTTCAGGATGCAGTCGTCTGATACTCAAAGCCCTTACGTATGTGAACTATGGTTCGGCCTATGTGTAGTGACGATCATAGTCTTTGCATGGCTGCTGGATGCGGCTTCAAAAATGACTTGACAGTTAAAGGAAAGATTCATATTATGATCCACTACTTTTGTCTTGACCCATCCTACACCAAGTTAGTTTTACAACTGTTGATTAACTGTTCCATAAATATTTATTTCCGCTAAGAACAAAGCGATCCCAATATAAAAAGGTTCGCAATTGCCTATGTCGACATGAGTAAAACAATAAATTCGTGCAGCACAAGAAAAAGTTAGGGCAATATATCTTCACGATGTGGCTAGCATCTGTATTAATGAACTGACAAGGATGCGATATTATCAGCCCCAGTGCTGCATGTTAAGTCAGCTCGTTTCGAAAAACGTGAACGATACTCGTAGTCAGAAATATTTACGAGTTTACAGCTTCCAGGGCTCGTCGTTGTTTAGTACCAGGCCGATATTTGAACGAACAAATTGTGGGGTACAACTTCTTTGTGAGTTACTGATCACAATTATTGGCACGTTATTGATTATTGATATTTATTGAAATCAGAGACTGCTGCTACGTTGACAGTGTTTAAATTGGATATAAAATACGCCGCTGATAATTCGACAGCATTTTCCACAAGTGAAGCAAACCTCTCAACTGTGGCTTGATGATTATATACAGAAATTTCAACAGAGTTCTTGCGCTTCTCTCTTTATCGGTAGAAAATCAGTTAATGAAAATTATACTTTCTTTCGTATTTCGAACATGGGCAGTAAACCTCTAAGCCACTCCATTACTTGTGAATACTTAAAGTAATGTTTAGATACAGCTGGCTCCCGTTAAATGCGAATGTTACATTAAAAATAAAAAAAAAATCCGCAAACCCCATCAAAATTTTAAATCGGGCATTTTTCGAAATTAATACTGCACTCACGCAGAGTTAAAATATAACCATATTCATATATTACAACAATATATAGACTTGAAAAAGCGCTGTAAACGAAAAAAAAATACCGTATTGTAGCTCTGCCTGCCCGTATTTCCCAACGGAACTCGCAAGTCGCATACGGGCGATTTTTTTTTTTTGTTGCAAAAGTGAATCTTTTGTCACCATGTATGTCCATATGCATCAGCGCATTTGCATATAGCGAACTTTCATATAACGAGAACAGGGTGTACTTCTTGCCTTCTGCAAGCAGACGATCTTACAGTAATTGAAGAGCTGAAGCCCTTGACGGACTGTGAATACTGAACGGACCCGAGTACCGAACTGCCTCCGTCTTCTAGCCAAATCTAAAGCTTTGACAGGCGCAGTCTAGCGCACGTGCCGCGCCCCACCTGGGGACGCGTGTGCTGGGTTTAAACAGGATACTCAACAGTAGCATGGTACCTAGTTTTAGTTTCATGGTCCATTTTTCCTCGAACTGTCTAAAAAAAAGCATGTTGTCGCATATCGAGACTTGGACAACGCATAAAATTCGATCGTAATACCTCATGTGATTCTGCAACGTCCTTACAGCTCTCATTAAGTCGTTCAACAACTAAAATCTCTTTCATACTCAGACAGTTTATCATACATCTGGTTGATAAAAATATTTCTATAAATTAGTAGTACAAAACACAAAACGATAGATATATATTTTTATATATCATATATTAAACACAGTATTCATCAATGCTATCACGAGGGGGACAGGCCACATGTCTCAGGAAGTTGGGATAAAAACATTCAATATCGGACGCGATAACGGAATTCATAACTACTCTTACATTCATTCATGACTCACATAGGGAAACTCTCAGACTTGGCTAATGGAAAAAATGATGAAGTGGGAAATATGAGTAAAATTGAAGCTACTAATGCTTACCCAAGCGCTGAGGAGGTGTCACCTCGTCATATGCCGAGCAGTTTAAAACTTAGTAAATTTTCGAACTACTTTCTTTGTAAGAAAGATAGCGTCAGGCTGGTATTTTGTTCAGGGAAGTAGTGAAATAGATAACCATTTGCTATCGGTGTTGACAGGTGAGCTGCTCCGTGGCGTTTAAGCCATTATTTTGATAGCGAATGTAATAGTATGATAGCTTGGCTCAGGAAAATGCAGAGGAAACCGCATGCAAGTCCTTCGGCCACGATTCTCCATAGGGGCACAAAGCAGTGCGACAAGCTTCCTAACTCCTATGGGAACAGTTCTTATATATTTCCCATGCGATGCCATCGCCCGGTGAGGCGGTTATGGACGTAACCCTACTTAGTAGTTCAGAGGCATCCAATGCCACGAATATCCACTCGATTGAGTGAGAGTATCCCACATAACTGCTCTGGATGACCGTAGTGCGGGCTAAGGTCAGTGGAAGAACACCAGAAGATTGTGTGGAGACTCAAGAAGGAGCGATGAAAAAAAAAGCACGGCACTAAAAGTGTTACTGTGTTATTTAGTTCGCCATTCCCTTTTCAGTTTTTCCGAAGTGAGCGGCCTGTTTGTTAACAGAAAATAGCCCTACGTTTACCCAATCATAAAGGCACGTTTTCAGTCGGTGAGGTATGAAAGGCGATGATTTAGCTAAGAAAACTGTCTTGTAACATCGCCAGGACGCCTTCACTTTCACTGCAGCACCTGTAGTGAGTTATATTCCTTGTATAGATACACTTCTATACTATACATTCGCCAAGATGACGCGACTGTGCGAGCACGTTGACGTAAGTACAGTAACAAAAAACAAAGAAATGCATGATATGAGTTATTGTTTCATAGCCATTGACGAATCATTCGATATTCATCAGTAACGAATGTAGGATCCATCCAGACGATACAAACATGTGCTCCAACAACCAGGCTCACATCGGGCTTCAGCTGCCCCACTGGCAGGGTATGACAGCTCCGGCCACGAGTGCAACCATCAGCTGAACAGCAGGCACATCTCTTTCTGTGGTGGGGAAAGAAGAATATACATTACCCAGTTGTCCAAGTAGCTAAATCGATTGCTAGGTTACTCGAGTAGAAAAGCTGTAGTTACTCATCCCTTCCTTTGGAAGCATGATCAATAAGTGCGTAACGCACGATTCAAGGAACTATGATGATGCAGGGCCGTTTGCATGTATTGCATTCACTGCCTTATGTTACTGGCTTCCCTACAGTCATGGCTGATTACGACATAAGTAGAGGAAATTTTATTCATAAAGCTTTCTTCAAAATAATGTGCTGTCAATAACTATTACATGGCTGAAGTAATGTGATACTCCAGTGCCACGTACATGAAGTTCATCCACTGTGTAACCCCATCGACGTACCGACTTGCAATCAACGTAAGGATATAACGCAGGCACTCACCTCGGGCAGCGGAGATAGAGAAGAAGTAATCTCTCATCCTGACCCTTAGAGTTTTGACAGTTCGATCCTCCAGAGGTCCAAGGGTAATCCTGCACTCCACCTGTACGCTGCCGCCAGCCTCTACCACCTATGTGTCAAAGAAACAATTTGATATTACTAGGTGAGATCTATAAATAATATGCAATGGCTAGCATGCGAGAAAACTATTCAAACCTAGTATCTTAGACAAGGAACTGTTTTTCATCGGCAAACTGTACCAAGGAGAAAGCCATGTTGAGACGCTATTCAAATCTATCCGCACTATGCCAGAGAAACAGTTCGGTATCGGTACTCTGGGCACTGGCGCAGAGAAACAGTTCGGTATCGGTACTCTGGGCACTGGCGCAGAGAAACAGTTCGGTATCGGTACTCTGGGCACTAGCGTACGAAATAGCAGCATAATAAAATTAGAGCCCTCTGAAAGCACATACCTCCGCCAAGCAAGGCAACGGTAACGAAGTATTCAACTTGGCGCTGGAACCGTGATTTTCTTTCTATCAAGTTAAAACTCTTATCATTTGTGCCTTTTGATAGTATTAACTCATTCTGCAATTTGCTTGAAGATCCGCTAATTTTTTTTAGTTATGCTGCTATCAAACATTATGACAAACATAAGTCAAACATAAAAACGGACAACCGTTCTGCACCAAAATTTAATGATCTATGTCTTTAACTTTACCAGAAACTCCTGTAAATTTTATAAAGATCCATTTAGAACGTTATGAGTTACTGCGCTAACAAACACAAAGTCAAACACACGAACGAACAAACAGATCATCACAAAAATTCTGCCATTTACTCTTCAAGATAAACCTAACAACTAATGTAAATTTCATGAAAATCCATCCATAACTTTTTGAGTTATGGCATTGACAAAAATGAGGCAGCCTAACCAACAAACAAACAAACGGATGAACGGACCTTCATCTAAAGTTAATCATCTGTTCCTCCTAACATACTAAACAATCCTTGTAAATTTCATCCAAATCCGTTCATTACTTTTCGAGTTATCTTGAAGACAGACAGAATAAGAGATTCACAGACAGACAATCCGGCGAAAAAAAACCTCCTTGTCGGAGGTAGAAAGCACTGCAGAAACGTTAGCAAATCTAAGGTTTACAGTACAGCGAGCAATAGCAGACACTGCAGTACGTGAGCATTAAAGTATGGGTAACCACCCCACCCTCTTGAACACTTCAAATTAAATCTTTGAACAGTAAAAAAATATCATAAACGATAAGCAATGCTGTATTTTTAAACTGATAAATAAAAACGTATTAAAGCCTGCATTTTATGGGGTTCTATCAGGCTAATTGAGTCGGAACTGACATAAATTAACAATGTGATAGCGGTCATACTTTACACCCGTACGCAGGAAATGCATACCTATGTACTGCTTTGGCTGAAATCGTGATGGACATAGCTAAAAAAAAGACTATTCTACCATAGACATCATTTTCCATAAAATATTTTCAGCAAGCATTCAGCGGTAAAGAGTAGAATCTATTGTAAAAAAAAAAAAACTGGAACGTCCCGTAGCGTCATACCATAACCAGCGTTGGGGGTAAATTCGACGCAGTTATTTCTGATGAACTAGGCTAGGGCACAGCCCCAATCCCTAAGTAGATTTTCAGTAGTAACATAGAAAAAATAGAAAGCTCAGTGGTGTACGACAATCTGCCGCGGTGGAGGCAATTTTAACGCCGTCATCTTTGATGGCCTAGTTTTTGGCATGGGTCACATATAGGTCATCCTACCAGCCTCCCTACAGAAAATTGCGAACATTGCTCAACTCGTTTCGACCGCTTTTTGGGTGGACAGATAAATATATATATTAACATATATATAAATATCCTTAAATCTTCAATGAAAATGTTATCACCTCTCTCACTTCGTTCGCGGGCGATTAAAAAAAACAGTATCGCTTCGGTATTAGATAATATTATACATCAGTTTCCCTATGTTAGAGAAAATTATTGCAGATGTTGTTTATCCAAACAAAACTAAAAAAAGGCAACTTTAAACCAAAGAAAAACGAGAACAATAAAAGGAAGTGAAGGAAATTTGCTCAGTCAAGTGAAAAATAAAAACCCTTTGAAAATCTCGGGATACCGAGAATAATTGTCGGATGTTTCCCCTTTGTTTTCAATATAAAGAGATGACTGGATTCTCATTTAGCAGCAAGATTGGAAATCCTACATGCTACGTTAGATAAGTGGCGGAAGATAATAGAGTCAAGCTGTCTCTGAAGGATGAAGCAGTAAGAAGGTGACTAACGATTTTCGGAGGAGGCAGCCGAAGCTGTGGCAGGTGTTACTCCCAGTATTTGTCCAGACGATTTCTGAACTTATCCACCATCTGCGCTCCCACAACTTCCGACGAGAACTTCACTCCACGTGTTCAACATAATAAGTACGAAGAAGGCTGCCGACACTGGCTAGCTATTTGATGTTTGTGTTTGCGCTTTTATCTGTTATTAATTAAGGTGATGATCATCCCTACTGAGTAGTGCACTGGCGGGTCGTCTTTGAAGACATTCCGGTTTACGACTTTTTCTGTAAGTTATATCAAGCCTTCGAAATTGTGTTTTGCAGCACCAACTACTCGCACCTTTCCTTATTTGGAAGTTCGTAAGTTGTGTAACATGACTGTATTATAATAAGTGAACTTCACGTTCATTATAACTCAATGATTAAAATGAAAGAACCTTCGCACTATATCATTCGCATCCGTCTAAATCTGCAAGCGATTTCTTCTTCAGGAAATTTTACAAAAATGTATTTCATGTTATGCAAACTTAATGTATCAGTGAAAATCCTTGCCCTAATTTTAGAGCCGACACTCAGTGTGCCACTCTATGAATGTATTTCTACAAAATGACTACTAAGATCCCAAATGAATCAGCTTCGGCGAAAGGAGCCGTTCCTCTCAATTTGCCTAAGCTGCTGAATGACACTTTATTCTGAGCACTTGGTGCTGTCGCAAGTTTGGCTCGAAAGAAAAAGCCAAGGACGAGAGATCGGATCAATAGTGCAGCTGCTCACTCCCAGTGATGACTTAATCTTCCGAGCCTGAGAGGAGGAAATGCCAATATAGGCGAGCTGCTCGACAGCTTTCTAACCTTCGAGAGATATTGTGCGCCAATCCAATGGCCCAGAATCAAAGACTTAAGTAGAAGAGTCACTATTTGTCTTACGCAATAATCCCAGTAGGGCAAATATGACCTTCAAGTGATTCACACATAACTACAAATATTTAAGACGTGGTAGGCGTTGACAGTAGTAAGACTTACTGCCTCTGAGAATGTAGGCCTTGATCTAATACTAAGAATGACCGTCGTGTGTATAGATATTTATTTATTGATAGGTTTGGTGTCACGATTTTAACGAAACAGATAAGCAAAATTAGCTCTCGGCTTCCTGGTTTCAGCAGTGTATTCATCTGCTTGAAGACTGTGGTCATCTTGCTAAGCTTCATAGAAAACTGATAGGTAGAAAATATTCCAGGTTGCAGGTGATGGCACTCGAACAGTATATCTGAATTCCGGTCTTTCTTTGACAACGTTGAAGCCCACTCGATGTACATAGATACATACGGCTTCTCTAAATAATCTCTACCATCGTGATGTGTACTCTCTTCTGAGACTTACTTCATCCAAATTTCAGCTGATACTCTTTTTTTGTTAATTATCGAGGCAACTGGTAAGATATTCTTGAGCGGTCAGCAGGTGCGTAAAGACCACGATGATTTCTCGGCAGTAAATTATTTTCTCCACTTATTTTGGGTTCTTCTTTCAACAGAACAAGTTTTATTTTGAGAAAAAAATATCCAAGTCCGAATTATGCGCCACCTTTGAGTATCTTGGATACAGAGCTCCGTATTTATTAGAAGCAATATCGACTGAAGGCAAAAAACGTCGCTTGTTTGTGTATCACCAAAAGAAGCTGGGTGCTGTTCTGCCTTGTAAGCTTATCTGTATGTTTCCCTAATTCAAGTTGGCAGTTGCGCAGCATCCTACACAAGGAAGTTAATAAGAGCCTTACATGTATAGAAAGGAGCTAAGCCGTCTGCCCTAAATAGGTAATAACCTGAGTAATCATAAAGTGCATGTCCCATCAACACGTCGTACTACCAAGACAGGGAGCTCCCTTTTATAGATGTAAGGCTCTGCCTTAATATCTTTGCGATGACACTACAGGCAACAGGTCTTCATAAATTCTTCGCTGTCATTATTGACAGCGTAGGCACTCTAGTAATAAACTAATGCTCAATGAAAAGAAGTTAGTTATTTCTAATGAAAAATTCACAATGAAAAAATTGGCAAGCAAGCCGGGTCATAGCAGAAAGTACCATAATCATAATTAGTGTACATTCTGCCATATACAGAATGGCATGCCAACGGAATGCTCATTCTGCTATGCATTTTATTTTGGAGAACTGAAACTATAGATATAAGACCAACTAAACTGCCGTCAGTACAATTAGATGGGCAGTGTGATAGCGAGTTAATAAACAACCCTGAAACCTATATCGCCATGTGTCTTTTTTTAGCATTTTTAACAAACTGCTCCTCCGGAAAACATTGATTATAATAATATAAGCCCATATGCCTATTGGCTCTCTTCTGCATTCGTGAATAGCATAACTGTGTTTGTCTGCTGGTAATTTGCTAAAAACTCAAACATCTCAGTCGAAAATAATGGTTGTGATTATAGTAGAACAACTATGATTATAGTCGAGACTCTGTTTTTTTATTATCGAAATATCCTCCATATTCAACCATTTATGGAGTGCAGTATGGTAGAGATATGTCACAACCTTCGACCATATTGCCAACCATAATTCCCGACCATAAATACCCAATTACAACTATTCAGATTTTAGCTGTACAACCATGATCTACCATAGTGAACCGTAAGAAACACCATTCACGACCAAAATCGACTGTGTTTAGCGAATAATACAACTATATTCTACCAAGATAAACTTTTTTATTTATTGACATATTATGCAGTCGATGCCTGCTTCGTTTGCTGATGATTAGTTGCTTATAATAATAGTTTAATCATTACGTGCGTGCTAGGCCTGCAGCTCAGAATGGTCTAAGGCTCTAAACTTCAGAACGATGCTAGAGCAGGGGCTTGAACCAGTCGGTGCAGTTAACTCACGTTTATATGTAACTTCTTTAACTCTAAGTCGGTATAAAGCTACTATAGCCAGTTTAGAGGAAGTCACAATTCGATAGATAATTTTCGGCGGTACCCGTTGTCAGGGTACGTAAAATTAAACATTTCATGAAACTTAACCTCTTGCACATAAAGCTAATGGGAATAATTTTTTGATAAATCTATACAAATATGAAATGAATGAACATATAAATAGATGGCAATATTTGATCAAAGATTGCAATACTATTTAAAACTGGATGCAGCAAAAAAAAAAATAAAAAATTACTGTATTATAGGTCTCATCCCTGCAGGCCTGATCTTCCATTAGTGAAACACAAGTGGTACAGCTATGCGTTTTCCGATAGCAAAATATCACCCCTGCAATATAAGGCGTGAATATCAACTTGGAACTGAGCTAACTCTAAGCTGCACGAAGAAAATATAGTTCAGTCAAAATAATTTGCTGGAAATGCCCAGGGCTCACCGTATCGTGGATACCAACTGATTGTTTTACCTCCAGCGTCGAAATTTGGCTGCGATGCAAATTCAATTTAAAAAAGCGTCTGCTCAGCGTGAAGATTGAACTGCAACGAAAACTCCAAGACTAAGGAGCAAGACTGAGCTACTCTAACTGCCGAGGATTCAGAGCGCGGGATCCAGAGGCCGGGCATCCAGAGCCCGGAATCCTAAGGCCAAAAATCCAGAGCCCTCAAATATCCAAGTACCTTATTCTCATTCATCAGATCGCTACGCCCTTGAATTTATTCTTATTCCCATAGAGCGTGACGGAGAGACGGACCAAAATTGGAACAAGCGACCAACAACTGTGTTTTATTATATAGTGGATTAAATCACACCAGACTGGCGACGTGGGAACGGAAAACCTCCATGAGGTTTACAAACCATCACACAACCAGCCTAGCGGGTGAAGAAAAAAAAGAGAAGAGTCGAGATCACAGAATAGCTCTGTGTACAGATCGTTTATAGCTGCCAATACCCGCACCAGCAGAGACAGAGCCATCATGACCATTACGAACATCAACACACGATGGAAAATAAAAAAAGAACGAGAATACTGGCCCGTACGGCATCGTAACGGTTCCAAGGCAACCATATGAAGAGGCACAATACGCAGAGTATGCCTCACCCGAACAAATCGCTCCGTAAGACAGTGGATGACTAGGGCAGTTATAAATTTTATACAAAAAGCAGACCCCACTAACTCTGCGACGATGCGCCAGATCACAAGGCTCAACACCATCCAGCATGAGTGCACATCGACAAACAACTTTGTCAAGCAAACACAGATGGCAATCGGCAGCAGAACCCCAGATTACGGAGCAGTATTCCAGAAGAGGGAGGACATAGCAGTTATAGCAGTGACGTGTCAATTCTACCGAGCAAAACATCCTCCAAGCACGTTTCATCAGGCCAATTTTCTGCGATGCACGCGAGGCAACCGAACGAATGTGGGGCTCAAACGTCAACTTTGGATCAAAATTGACACCCACTTTACTTCCTTCCGGTTTCGTACTGTTACTGAGGTTACTTTCTTCTGTCCTTCCTCTCCTTTCCCGACTTGCTACTCCTATGCGCGTTGATCCTGTTTGGAAACACCTCAGTGCGTGGTTTCCCCGTTTCTCTCTCCATTCTCTGTGCCCCTTATTTCTTCCTTTGTTAGATCACCTTAACTGTGGAGATGGAGGTCTAAGCTATTCAATAATCTTACCAATATTATATTTACCATAGGAATACAATAGGCTGCGAGGCATGGTCGGTTTGTCGTTCCCTTGGGGATTCGCCTGGAAGCTAACATTTTTTGCCTTAACTGCATTTTCTTCCACCATCTAAATTCGTTCGTTGCTTTGCAATTTCATGGGATTTAAAGGTCATTGCGTTCTAATTATTAAAGATGAAAGATTCAGTAGCAAATTGAAGTTGGGGTCCAGTAACTATTTTGAGTTTTGTGACTTTTACAATTCCGTTACTCATGTCTGCTTACAGATGGCAAGGAAGAAACGAACCATCGTACGTACTTATCTTCTGTATTCTGTGGACCTCAAGACTCCTTTTGGGTTCTACAGCTTGATTGCTGCTACATTGAGGAGCGATTGTGAATAAATTGTGCTTCGAGATGTTCCAGCTGCGGCTAAGTTTACTTCTGGCGAACCTAACTCACATCTCCCAATTCATCGCTGGAAACGTACTCCTCAGCGATTCGCTTGTAGTGTACGGTTTAGGGTCCTGTTGAGCGGTCTGGCTGCGCCTATTACCAAACTCATCGGTAGATGGCCGCTGTATTTTGTACAAGGAATTTATGGAAATTGCTGTTGTGAGATTATTATTTTAATATAGAAGTCTAACGTTTTCACCTTTACAAGACGTGTGAGAATGTCTAAATCAGGTCTTTTGCGCAACTGAAAAGCGGGAAGGGTGATTATTGATATTTGTTGTTCAACGTCGAATGAAGCTGTACCGTATTATAAAGTAAGCTTTATGTTTTCCTTTCTCCTTGAGTGATGCTGGCCAACGCACTGCGATTGAGCTATTTAGGTAAACATTGTAGTGACGCCTTCCCGCTACACCGAGGCATATCGTTGAACAATCTTGCTCCCCTCACGGTGAAGCTATTAGAATATTTTGCGGCCACGGCTTTTCCACCATCTCTGCTTGGGATGCGTATATCACAAATCCTTCTACTGTAGTCCTTTCTGAGTGTCTGACGACAATCCGCTCATTTACATTCACCGTGATACGATCCCGAAGTTTTTAAACATATATGATTGTAAATCGCTCGAATCTTCGTTGTATTGAATACAATTATTGGAGACAGCTAAGTCGTTTGTGGTAATCGAGTTCCTGCACGCCTCGAATTCTGACCGTGAACGATTTTTGGATAGCTTCAAGTGTTCTAGCTATTTTATTGTACTCGGCATCCAAAGTGGAGAACAGTATTCTATTCTAGAAAGAATTAACTGTTTCCACTAGATCCACTTCGTGTGACGTGAAAGTTCACAAAACCCATCCACTCTATCTTTTCCCACAGCGATAACTCTAGCAATGTGTTCTTTGAAGGTAGCATCGTCTTGCATTCTCACTCCGAGGTCTCTCAAAACTGTCTTTCAATTTCTTGCCCATCGCTGGTGGTATATAGTGTTGATTCATTCAGGTAGAAATGAAGAATGACACTTTTGTTCTGTTTTTCACAAGTTCCAGCTAGAATTAAAAAAAAAAAAAATAGCAAGCACGTATAAAAATTTCCAACGTCGTACACTACCATGCTGTGCTTGAACTAAGAATTCGGTGCATATTAGAAGATCTTGTTACTTTATCACGCGTAAAAAGAGCACATCGAGTGTACTCTGCCACTATTGCGAACGATTATTGTGTACTAGACAGAGTATTCAGCTATAATATTTTCTTTAGCCTATGTGTACTGCTCGGGCTATACAAAAAACATAAAAAAAGATGCTTTAAATGGCACGCAGATCACAATCAGTGAAGGGCAAAAATTGTTAACTAACTACTAACGCTGTATGAGTTCTGACACCTTTTGACGAATTCCCTTAGTCACCTTTACTGTTTAACTAGTATGGAGCTCCATCTCCAGCATTCCAGCTTACATCTTGTATTAACTGCACCCCCCTTAATCGGGACACGTATGCTCTACTGATGCCGTTGCAACAAGGGCCACAATTCTAACTAGTGCTCTCTGAGAGTGCATACCTCCGCCAAGCAGGCAACGACAGCGAAAAATTCAAATTGGTTCTGAAACAATGATTTTCTTTGTATCAACACCAAAATTTAATTATTTGTGTCTTCTGATGGTATTAAAAGTTTTTTTTCAATTTTCTTCAAGATCGGCTCATAGCTTTTAGAGTTATTTTGCTAACAAACATTATGACAAACAACAGTCAAACACACAAATGGACCAACCGATAATGGCAAAAATTTAATCATTCATGTATGTTAGCATTACTAACAATTCATGTAAATTTTATAAAGATCCATCGATACCGTTTTGAGTTATTGAACTAACAAGTATAAATCAAATACAACGACAAACGAACGAACCAACAGATCCTCGTAAAAACTTGATGATTTTCTCTTCGTATATACCTAACAACACAAATAAATTTTCTAAAAAGCTGTCCGTAATTTTTTGAGTTATGGTACTAAGAAAAAATAGGCAGACAAACAAACAGATGAACGGATTTTCCCCAAAAGTTCATCATCTACTACTGTTAAGTGCCTAAAAATCCCTCTGCATTTTGTAAGGATCCGTGCATAACTATTGGAGTAATATTGGAACCAGACAAGTAACCTCTTTGGCGGAGGCAATTATGGAAGTTGTGTACAGTAGTTCTTACCATCCTGAGACAAATGTATATTTAACTTTTAGGTTTTATTATCCCTTTAATATTGTTGTATGGACTGCAATATAAAAAGTACATCATGCAATTATGATTCCTTGCAGGTATAGAGATTATTAATTACATCAATCAATCACGTTATGTTCTTGCTGGAATTTTTCAGTTTGTTTGTCTGTTAGCAACATAACTGAAAACGTTATGGACGAATCTTCCATAAATTTACAAGGAATGTTACGAATGCCACGAGAAACGTGATCTAATTTTTGTGATGATTAGTCAAGCCATTTGTTTGTTTATCTGCCTACCATAAATTTAGTCTTGCCTCGCATAGCCGAGGCTTGCGCTCTCCAAGTGCAACACTAGTTTATTTACAGAGCAAAAATTACGCATGTGCGAATAAGCTACATGTTGCCTATTGAACGCAGGTAAAATCACTACGCCTTCCACAGGGAATATCAAGGATAGCCCTCAGAAGCTTATGAACTGACATGCAGGGTCGCTGAAAGATATGCCTGCAGCATTCCCTACAACCTCATAAAATATTTCGCTTGTTACCTTTGGTAGCAGGTCGAGAACCTGTGACGCTCCAAATTAATTGCTGTACCGCCGACCACCACTACTGTCCAGCACCAGTTTTTGCTGCTTACAAAATCTAATTTTGTTAAGTAAGCATCATTGGTAGATGCAGAAATCAACAGATGCACGCGTGTTGTCTGATTTACCAAAAATAATTAGCCCACAGCCTTACTTCTTTTTACACTTCTGATAATTCATCTAAGGATACGAGATTCGAAATAAAAACACGATTACAACTAGCGTTTCAACAATATTCACAGTCAAATTAAACTGACAATAGCCCGGTGCATTATTTGTACAGCAAGTACCTCACGAAATGAGTTGATGCCCAAGGATAAAAACAAAAATGTAAGAAAATATAACGATAAGCATTGTATTCGCAATCAGGACACTTAATATTATGGTTAGAGTATTATGACTGCATGTGCATTTATTTAACCAGCAAAGTCAATATGGTGTCAAACAATAATGAAACCCTAAACTGAAGGTAGCTATGGGTGCACAGTTACGAAAATTCAGAAAAAATATATACATCTCTCTCGTTGCTTCAGAATTCCGGCACAATCTGAGAATTTGTAATATACACCCATTAGAAGCAGAGCAGCTGAAGAAATGTAGCTACTCAGCACAAATAACGATGTTATTAATTCCTTACGCCGGGCTCTATTGTGTCAACTTCAACTCACCTGGTGAGCTGGGATTGTTAACTCGAGGGCTTCATTCAGTCCGTTCATTTTCTCGTCTCTTAGGGGCTTAAGCAGTGACGGCCCCGCCTGAAAAGAGAAAATTTGATTTTGCTAACTTTCAGGCCCAAATATATGTACTTGTAAACAAGACTTGCAACAACAGAACCTCACTTTCTTGTAGGTCGTAAAATGAAGCACAACACCTAAGATAAATATAAATATAAATGAAGTGCATGTATAATGTATGAACGTTGTCGGAGTGGAATTTCTAACTGAAAAAAGATGCCTAGTTGTTTCGTAATTCGAGTCTCCCAGCAACATCGTATTGGTCATAATAATTATTCATGTATATTTACAGTACGTTAAACTAAAGCGAAAGCTGTAATACTTTGGCGATTGTGTGGCTATACATCGGATGTGTTCGAGCACTTCGCGTGATGTCATTTGGGGATCGATTGTCTCTTATACCCTCATCGTGAACTTTGTGTTATGCCGCGAGCTGTGTGTTTATACAAAGAATGGAGTTTAGTTAGAATAAGTTGCAAAAAAACAAAAAAAGTTTCAGCACGCTATTGTAAATGGAGTCAACAGTTTTTAGAAAAAAAACAAGGACCTAATTTAGATTTATCATAATACAGTATGATTACTGCGACGTGTAGGAAGCAGTAGCATCTTCAGCGCAAGAGCTGCAGAGAGCTACATATTCTAGTAAAAATTGATACTGAGTGTGGACGGCAAATGGTTAACGCAAATGAAAAGTGGCACCTCGTACCTGAAATTATTTTGCTCGCGGTGGTGGTGCGGATGCTGCAGAGCACCTGTGTGGAAATGTGTCACCGTGGCCGTGTGTTTAAAACAGGCACACGCTCAATACTCCTCGTCTCCACCAGTTACGGACGTACGTTCCATTAATGAGCTGGCGTTAGTTATTATTTTCTGTCCCTTATTGTTTGAGTAGCGGTAATTTTTGTGACTAGCTGCAACCAGTGAAAATTCTACATAAAAAACACCGTTCTAAAGTGATATTTCAAACTTGTATCGTCATTGAAAAAGTAGGGTATGGTGGACGAGCACAGGGATGTGTGCTGGAGAGTTGACCCAAAACCAGCACGTCTTTGCGTGCATTATTTGCTCACGAACGCGTGCCCCCAAATCGGACGCTTGCGATGGAGCAGTAACTCACGCGCAAAAGCCCTCTATTTGGAGCCCTCAGCACACGTCGGCACGCGTGCAGAGAGCATAGAACACGCTTTGAGCCTTTGTGAAGCTCCACAATACTGATAAAATTGTTATAAGCGTGCATCTTCAGCACACTTTGCCGGGCAGTGGCAAAAGCGCGTGCCTAATCGTGCTCCTACTGCACGGCGATCACGTGTTCTGGAGCTCAGAACACATTTGCATAAGCCGGGTTTTTATTGAGTGATCCTCTAATATTAAAGAAATCTGTGGCAATTCTACAGAACAAAAGAATTGTTGCTGAATTATGGTGCCCTCGGAGCCGTATCATGCATATGAAGGTTGAAAATGTTCAGAATCAGACAGTGAATCTTCTATTTAAGTTCTACGAGCAGTAAGTAGTAGCTGAAATTTAAACTTGATTTTTTGTGCTATTGGTCCCTTCCCATGCAAGTTGCATCAAACATGCTTCAGTGATGCCCTAATTTTCCTTTATGTAATACTAATGAAAGCGTCACGGTCTCACTAACTAACAAAGTAACTGACGAAGGAAAGACAACCACATTTCTAATGTAGATATGTGATGGGCGCCGTGGCCACATGACGGAAAAGCTACAATAAAGACGCTTCAATGCACCAGGTAATTGCTCGTCAATACTTCACTTCTCTCGTTATCAGTACACACAAGAGCGTTCGTTAGGCGATGTCCCGTTGAGGTGATGCGGATGACAAAGATATTTAATTTTCTTCATGGATTGCTGGTCAATGCCTCACTAAAAACAAGAAAATGAACTGACAGACTGTAGTCGAAGCGGTTATTTAGTAGCCCGCACGGTAATGGAGCCGTAATTAAGTTGTCCTGTAGTAGCATTACAATAATACCATACAGACCCCTCAGCTTAAGACAGAAATAAGCGAGACCTGCTCATGCTGTGCTATGTACACCGCGCATGAATTTTCGTTTTTTTATTTATTTCAGTAAAAGTGTAATTCCGTTTTATTTGCATTACCTTGAAGATATACTGTACTTTTGGTCGCCTATCTGCTGTTAAACTCAAAGCGCGATAGAACACGATAAAACCGTCCTCAAAAGATATTTATGATGATAGACAATGTACCACGATAAAAATTCAGCATGGCATATAGTACTAATCCTTTCGATCAGTTCGATCCTTTCAAACTTGGCAAAGCAATGCCATCTTTGCCGTTGAGCAAATAAAAGTTTCCTATCAAGTGCTCACTAGGGATACCAACCAACAAAATGTGATAGAATGATTTGTGTTGTCTAGGAGAACTGCGTCTGGTAGTAAAAAAATTAACCGAAAAGAATGTGCAACAAGTCCAGCGCAGAGTTCCTGCTCATGGTCGTGAATGTTATGAAAAATGCACTGTATCTGATCTTGATTTCGATTTTGCAATTTTAAAGAGTTGAAGTCATTGACTTCCATATCGGTAGAGCTGTCACCGTCTTGCCTTTACTGCTCACAGCTAGGGCCGAATAACAAAATCATTGTTATCGACTTGATAAGAAAGTGGCTCTTATTTCCTCTTCAACTCTAAGACTTCCCAAAAGCAAGTGCAACATTCTGTCGACTCACCTGAAAATTATTAGTTATTTGTCATCCTAGGTGACATGCATGCAATGCCACGCTCGTCCTACATCCTATAGGGTTGTGCATTCGGTCCTCGAAGCTTCACCCACTGTATCGTTGTCATTACCGCAGCGAGTTCTGTGGTAAAGGCTTGCAAACACAATCGTAATTTTCAAGAACGATGATGACAACAGGCTGCCGAACGACCGAAGCGTCTGTGTAAGATCGGTGGACACATTGCTTCGTCTGTCTACATGCCATATTACATCCCCATGCCTAAAAATCATGCCCTTAACTTCTACCTGAGAAGTACCCTATCAATCAATGGATCGAGGATAATGTATACTTCTAGATATATATACGAGCCTTTTTTCCACAAAAGAACTTACAATGTCAGTGTGTTTCTGTCTCTGGCAGTGCTAATAAAAGTTTAAAGGAAAATACAAACAGATAGCGAAATGTCAGTTCCACTGGAAAAAAAAGTAAATACAACTCAAATCGAGACGACCTGGGCAGGCTGGGCTATCTCAGAGAACGGTAGCTCGATTGTAAATAGAATTATTTACAAAGATCGATCCCGGAGTGAGTCCGTTGGTTGACCTACACACAAGTCACCGCTACTCTTCGGAACTTATTGAGAAACAAGGCCCATGATTGCATTTGCAGACACAAGCATAGCAGCTCTGTGTAATGGCATCCATATACATGATGTGATGGTCACTCTGTTTATTTAGGCCCGAATATTCAATAGTATTACTCAAGCGAACGCCATCGGCTGCTGTCAATTAAGAACGTGTTCGCTCTTTGTCTTTTAGAGGAAATTTGTGACCCTCGAAATGGTCGGCTTTCAAGGTATTGGGCTTAGCTTTGGCGCTCCGTTTGCGACCTAGAATTTATTGACGCACTCTACTGTATTGGCGGCCATTGGAACCCTTTCGTGCCACCTACGGACGACAGCGGCAACCATCTGTCAACCATCTGTCACGGTCGCCCGTCACTTATCGGCTGGCACATCACGGCAAGCAATCGATGACAAGCATCGCCGTTTTTGACACCGGGGCGTGTAAGCGGACAGGCGCGGCGATACGCCTGTATTGGCCAGGAGTGGCGGCAGAGTATTGGTTCGGTCTGGGAGTGTCGGACGTGAAAATGTTCAGCACATGCTCCTGAAAACAAACTGTGCGCTTTTCAGATACCAGCTGGCAATTAGTGCTACTGGGTATAAAGCGAAGTAACGAGCACACGCTTCTACAGCAAATTTGCAGGCAACAAATGGGGCCCACCGGCAACCAGTGTACGAGTAGCAGCATGAAGTGTTGAACACACGCTTCTGAAAGCAAACTGCGGGCATGGCAGTTAAGGGACTGAAGTCACTGAACGGCATGCAGTGTGTCGAGGCGCAGTAGCCTGAAGCACACGTCACAAGTGCCTGCTGGAGGCAAACTGTGCGCTTGACGGGGAAATGAACAATTTGTTGGTGTGCTGATCGATAACAAAAGACTTTATTTGCGGTGACTTATTGCTTCATGTCATGGAGTGTGACTTAGATAAGCAAGCAAATGGCCAGTGAACTGAAGAAGACGTATAGTTGGTACTTAAGCACTCATACGTATCAGCAGAGTATGTTCTATAGAAAGTTGGCTATATGGTAATTAAGCACCACTGGTCATGCAAGTTATAAGTGTTGCCGAGAATGCTGCATAATGTCTCACTTTCTTAATGAGTATAAAAGAGTTACATGGATTTCAGAATAAATTAAGTGTACTTAGGATGAGTCGAGCTCACAGTGAAAACAGTTTCCTGCTTCAGAAATATTGTCTTCAAACGAATCGTATGGAGAACCATAGGAACCCCACTGTGCGTGGTAGCTTTTGTTAATTGATTATCTTCACGTTCCATCAGGAACTGCATAAAGGCGCGATAATATAATAATTGTTTAAAGTAACCTCACAAGGTTGATAAATCCCTGTATTAGTTAATTTCGTATCTGCCACAAGAGCTGAATATACGTCACGGTGTGTTCCCTTAATACGTATTGAGCGAGAAAAGGAACGTTTTCTTTTCTGAGTATGGGTGTAAACCAGATAAAAAGAAATTGAGCGAACAAAGACACTGCGGCGCTCATTTCATAAATGAGACGATCTCACCTCCTTGCCGTCAATTAGCCAGATGAGGCGCGGATGCGCCTCCGGAGTCATCTGGCGGCTCGGGTGGCAGGAGACGATGATGATGTCGTCAGGTTCGTACACCGCCCGCACGCCTCTTATTTCCGGCGGTCCTAACCGCGCACCTTGTGAATGGGAAGACACCACAAGCGTTAGGATCAATTTTACTACAAACTAAAACACAATTTCTGGCAGACCCAGAAGCTGATATTCTGTTATAGCTTCTGGGGCTGCCCTTAAATTGAGACAATGTTGACCTGCAATAAAGCGATTTGCAGAAAATTTATACAGTGGTTACCTAGTTACCCGATGTTCCTATTAATAAAAAGTCGCAACAGAACTGCTTCCAGCGACGAACTAAATTCTAGTAAGGTTATACATTAATTTGTACGACCGTTGAACCACACCCACAGCAGATCTGGTACAACCAAGATATTTGCCCTCGCAAGAGGTCGGAAAATAGCCAGCAAAACTAGCTAGGTAAGTGTTGTCTAAAATCTAAATTGTCATCGTTGTATTTACCAAAACAGGCTCTTGCTTCTGAACTAAGAATAATCACTATCAGTTCTGTAACTATGACGATATAGTGTTGAAATTATTTGCTAAATAAATCTGCACGCACAGTGGTGGCAAGAGACGAAACTCCGTTTCTATTTAGAATTCGCTTCCGAGCAGCTCTGCATTGTAAGCGGAGGCATGCAGGTTTTGTTCAATAACAAGACTGAATTATCTGAATTTAACTCGATGCTAATCTTAGTCATTCGAGCTTAGCATACTCGGCTTCTGTTCGCAAAATAGGTTAGAAACAAAAATTACTAAGAAACTAACACCATGGTAACTGTCTTCAGTGTTCCAATATTACAATCAGATCATCAAATGCTTTTGGGAAAAATAAATGAAGCAATGTACCTATATAGACAATTTGCAGTGCACGTTAATTACTTGTAATGTTCCCTTATTTTAGTGATAAGTAGATACTTTGGGTAGTTACAACAATAGGAAGTTAACGTCCGTTACAAGACTTTCTTTCATTAGTAGAACTGCCTTCAGCCACTAGATTTGCACAACATGGAAGTATGAAACCAGCTATAACTAGCTAATTATGGGTATAGGGCGAGCAGCTGAGTCTCAAGACCTTTTGCCTCCACGGTACGAGAGCACCTGGTATAGAGCACACCTTGTACAGAGAGTAACATTCACGCAGACTTCATTAGGTACTGAAAGTCGTGGGATGATTTCTCAGAAGCATTTCAATGAGGACACGTACGCATTAGTGACGAGGTCGACGGCGTGTCTGCTCCAGGGCGTTTGTGGTCGATGTTCTTTAGAAATTCTTGTCCCACACGTGACCGAGTGGCACGCACCACCTACACCATTGCTTTTCATGCCCTCACACTGCATTGCCCTCAATGAAAATCGTTGTCTTCTCTTCCTTAGGAGCACGGAATTAAAAATACGCAAGAAACTGTCTTATAGCAGTATAAACTACAATAGTGTAAGTTTTAGGTTTTTGTGGTCGATTTATAAAAGCAGAACTCATGTTCATTATACATCCACTGAATGCATCCCCATCAACTAACAGTTTTACATTCTATTGTAACGAATGATAGCTGAGAAAAAACAAGGCTATCATCACTAAAATTTAACCATCTATGTTTTTTAACATTACTAACAACTGACATAAATTTCAAAAACATCCATTTCCTAATTTTTTGTGTTATTGTACTATGGAGCATAAAAATAAAAAAAGTAACAAACTAACGAAAGAGCCGACAGATCATTGCAGAAATTGGTCATTTACTCTTCGTGACATATACCTAACATCTCATAAAAATCTGTCCGTAAGTTTTTGACTTATAGCTTTAAGAAAAAATGAGGCAGGCAAACAAACAAACAAACGGATGAACGGATCTTCACCAAAAGTTCATCGTCTGTTCCTTCTGACATACCAAACAATCCCTGCAAATTTCGTCAAAATCCGTCTATAACTTTTAGAGTTATCTCTGTGACAGGCAGAATAAGAGACAGACAAACATGACAAAAATATGACCATATTGGTGGAGGTGAATATGGACGGATCTTCTTGAAACTTACAGGAACTGCTAACAACGTCAGGAGAAAAAAATGATTTAATTATCCGTAAATTTATCGGTTTGTCTGTCTTTATATTTTAGCACTGCGTTGCTTGCAGGAAGTTAGCGCTCGCGAGTTGCAGCTCTAGCCTGTCATAAAATGAACAAAACTATGATGCATTTGCTCAATATGCACCCGAGTCTGAAAAACTAGCTTGCTACTTGTTACAATTTACCTCTTCCAATTCTAAAAATAAATCAATAAAAAAAAACAGTATCACAAACTAACAATGATCCAGTAACAAAATGACACATGTAGGCAAATTCGTCCGTCAGCCGAATAGTTGTAGCAGTTCTAATACAATTATAATTTGAAATTTAAACTATGAAAAAGTTTACAGGTCCATTTTGTCAGTAAAATTGCAGTTGATTACTGTTATATTGATTTTACAAACACAGATGTATGACTCTCCTCTTTTTTCGCCATATCATTGTTATCAGATTTTTCTGAAAATGCGATCGAATTTCAACTACATTTACTCCTGCAGGTTGTGTCCATACATATACTCCTGCAATGGTGTCCATTAACACATGTATGGAACTTTCATCGTAAGAAGATTTTGACACGGTGTGATTGAAACAATGTTAGGGTAATTGAGTCCATAATGTACCCTACAAAAACAAAGATTAGATAATCATACATTCAGCTCGTAATAGTTGAAATACGCTGTTCAGGTTCTACTTTAACCCAGATGCATCGTTTGCGTGCACTACTGATGAAGAATTTGTATCTATTGTGTTTAGGTCATCAACCTATATCAGGTCTGTGGCATTTGAATATTTCAATGTTCTGCTACATTTTTCAAAGCGACTGCTGGAGATACAGTGTGATTGGTGGACGCATGATGGTGAAAATGATGTCCTTTTAAGACAAACGCAGTGATGTCGAAAGCAACCATACGTGTATACAGTAATATGAACATTCTCTACAACCTGGTGCAGTAGCAAGCAATACGTGCTTGACATCTCTGAGTGACAATAGGCAGCAGTTATTCACTAAGACCCAGTAATTTCACAAAGTATTTTTTTAAAGTTTTCAGAACACATATTGATATCAAATATCTATTATTCTATGCCCCCATCGTAAGGGGGCATTTATTTTACCATTATGTGGTATTGCATATGGAAAACCTCGTTGGTAAACAGTCGTCGAAAATATTGATTTGAGAAATAACTCACGAGCGTTTCTCATAATATATTATTTTGAAATGCATAATTTCATAGAGCTTAGTCAACTGTTATCGTCTGTGATGTTTCTGATGATTTCCTAGCTCCCACGATGCCATAAATTTCTCGAGACTTCTGCGATAAAAAATGCCCGTCTCCAATAAAGGATTTTAGCTTCAATTCCATCCATTACATTATTAAATTAAATCCGCGCAGTGCATTCAAAAGTGATTAAAGTAGCTGAAAACATCAGGTGGTACCAAGTTTAGTGAGCATGGACGATGAAGCAACACTTTTCAACCAAGTGTGCGAATCATGACTTTAATCACATTGATGATGGGGGACGGACGTTGTCGGGGCGTAGAAATACGATATTTTCGGGAATTGCTTCGTTGAGTTAGTGCAGTCCGCATAGACTCAACCCAGTCCCGCCATGGACACAACTTGGGACACTGAAAATGAAGGTCTTATATATATATATAGATTGTCTGAGGAATTGAGAGAGTGGAGCTGAGCTACATTTGTATTCATTAAGCTGCTTCACATTGACGTAAAACGATATTTTTCATCGCCAGCGATAAATCGACTAAGAAAACGCTACGTGCGATATGACAACCAGCAAGCAAACGGGCGAAAATTGTGGAGCACAGCTTTCTTTTCTTTTGCTTAAAGCGTGTGTTAACCATGCTCCAAATTCTGTACCTTACCATTGAGTGCAGGTGGTTCATCTCGGTTTTTATCCTGTTTTAGCATGATTCAGTTGAAAATCTCTGATCTGGTCTGGCAACCGCAAGTTGTCTTAAATTTACAATAGGATTTCAGATGTTTCAAATATCACTTTTGCATGACTGTTCTCTCTCATATTCTGACCAATCAACGCTGTCATTAAGAGGGAGCTTCAGTGAATTTTCGCCCATTGCTTTCTTTAACAAATTCGGCACTTGATAGCTCGAGATTAACAGAAGCGATTTTCATCAAATTACATCTCAAGTAAGATCAACATCAGA
>LQNS02277718.1:20247058-20259852 GCA_001587735.2 Parhyale hawaiensis
TTATCAAGACACAAATGCGAATTCTTTACTGGCGGAATAAATTCGTGATTAATTTTAGAGGTCAAACAAATATGCTACGAAAGGTTAGGCGAGATGTAAGGTAGACGGACTGCGTCCAACAACAAGCAAACCGGTAGAAGGAAATTTTCCAAACACTCAAAATAAAGTTGGTAAACCGTGAAAATTTTCACGGGTCCAGCTAGTTTGTAATAATCCTTTTATTCACAATACGTCGGTACCGTGCAAAATTTTCCAGTCAGTCGTAAATGACAGTGCTGAGTTGACATTTTTGTTGGATTGAGTTTTTTTATAGAAGATCAAATTGTGTGTGCAGTAGTGCAGTCTCTGTAGATTTCGAAATTTGGTAGTGAATGCTAACCGAATAACTTCAGTTGGCTGGAGAGTTTTTTATGTCATTTAAACCGGCGAGGAGTATTCTGTCAAAGTCAGTATGAATTATTTTCCTAAAGTGAACATTAGTTCGGCTTTTTGAACAGAGTAGGAGTTCAACATCATCCACATTGATATAACGACAGTCGGTTTTTGTTATTTTTTGTATATTTTCAAGTCTAAACGTTTCTATCCAGTACTCGCAAGCACAGTAGCCGTATCATAGGAAGCCAACACTACCTCAAACATATACGCTATTTTAGCTCCATATGCACTCAATGGTGTAGCATTGTATAACTCACTTGCGTCTACATTTTTTTGAATAAATTTTTATATACATATAAATTTACATTGAACATATACACATCTAGACTTAGATCATACAAACACTCCATCTTTTACATATCGGGTGAGAAATGCATCAATCTAGCTTATCATTGTAACATCAAACAATACACGACCCTAACATTTTGGCATAGTTAACAGAACTCGATCTTCATTGCATTGACTTACACTGTAGACATACGCATAGGAAACACACTTAGAATGAATCCCAAACTAACAAGTTTTGGTTCTCGAATCATAACCATATAAAATTAAATACTCAATTTATTGTAGGTATACTGTTGCCAACACAACGCAAATAACATTTTGCTAGGATATATTCCATCACCCAAACAGACATACGCTGTATCACTCAACTAGTTTGAAAAATCACCAACACGACATACAATTTCCATTTTTTTTTTTAGATGGCTTAAAAATCACACACCGCAAACACTTGTATATTTTTCTTATGAGACAGATCTTGGACACGCCTCACTACTACTATTCTTCATTCTCACCCACTCAAAACATATGCGGCAGTAATTGTTTCTAACCAGTAACCACTGATAGTTATCCCAACAAACTGGTCTATTAGGTATACCTCGCAGACTGAGGTAGTGATGAACAATTTTTATGTACGTTAAGTGATCATTTTTACCACTAGACTTGGTGTATGTATTCGATAGGGAAGCACCGTGAGTATAGTCTCACCCAGTATCACTACATATGGAGTATTCAACAATATATTAGAAACGTATCTATCCATATAATTTACACCTTATCATTTTACCAATCTGCTAAAATATCAATAATTTCAAATCATGGAGAAATATTTTTACTATAGGAAGACGATCGCATTATGATAAAAAATCAATATTTTCGCAACAAATTCCTTTGATAGAGGTCATACCTTAACTTTTTTAGGAGACAATATGCTTCCAAGTATATGCAATCAATGGAACATAGACATTTCGTAGCTTTTTCACATAAGAGTGGGCATGATTCTTAGGTAGCAGGAAATTTCTTCGATGTATGCCTATAAGATATACCCACAAACTCATGAAAATCTGTATGTATGTTCGTACCTATCGTGGTTTTCGATACAAATATATCACAAAATCAGTAAGTGTTATGTTTGCAAATGTTTAGTGTTTCATCATATTCCGGAGAGTAGAACACACTATATTATCCAAATTTTCGACTTGTTTAAACTACAATGTACATCACCTTAGGACATGACACTCTTGTATGGGACACTTAAAAAAAAAAACAATGTCACATATGCTGCCGACCACGCTCATACAAGCTCGCGGCCTAAACGTTCACAGTTGGTAGGAGTAGGAACTTGCGTTAGGTAGGATACGAGCTCGCTGTAGATAGGTAGGACGCATCCCTAGAAGTTCGCGGTTGAAGCTCGCGGTACCTACCGCGTAGCCTAGGGGCGGTATGAGCGTGATCCGCAGAATATGTGACATCGTTTTTTTTTTTTTTTCAAAGTGTCCCATACAAGAGTATCATGTCCTAAGGTGATGTACATTTTAGTTTAAACAAGTCGAAAATTTGGATAATATAGTGTGCTCTACTCTCTGGAGCATGATAAAACACGAAACATTTGCAAACATAACACTTAGTGATTTTGTGATATATTTGTATCGAAGACCACGATACGTAAAAAAAAATACATACATATTTTCATGAGTTTGTCGGTATATCCTATAGGTATACATCGAAGAAATTTTCTTCTACCTAAGAAACATACCCACTCACATGTGAAAAAGCTTTGAAATGTCCATGTTCCATTGATTGGATATACTTGGAAGCATATTGTCTCATAAAAAAAATTAAGGGATGAACTCTATAAAAAGAATTTGTAGCGTAAATATTGATTTTAGCATGATGCGATCGTCTTCCTATAGTAAAAATATGTCTCCATACTTTGAAATTATTGATATTTTAGCAGATTGGTAAAATGATGAGGTGTAAATTATATGGATAGATACGTTTCTAACATATTGTTGAATACTTCATATGTAGTGATACTGGGTGAGACTATACTCACGGTGTTTCCCTATCGAATACATACACCAAGTCTAGGGGTAAAAATGATCACATAACGTACATAAAAATCTGTTCATCACTACCTCAGTCTGCGAGATATACCTAATAGACCAGTGTGTTGGATAATTATCAGTGGTTACTGGTTAGAAACAATTACTACCGCATATGTTTTGAGTGGGTGAGTATGAAGATAAGTAGTAGTGAGGCGTGTCCATGATCTGTCATATAAAAAAAATATACAAGTGTTTGAGGTGTGTGATTTTGAAGCTATCTAAAAAAAACAGGGAAATTGTATGTCATTTTGGTGATTTTACAAAGTAGTTGAGCGATACAGCGTATGTTTGTTTGAGTGATGGTATACATCCTAGCAAAAGGTTATTTGCGTTGTGTTGGCAAGAGTATACCTACAATAAATTGAGTTGTTAATTTTATATGGTTATGATTCGAGAACCAAAACTGTTTAGTTTGGGATTCTTTCTAAGTGTGCTTCCTATGCGCATGTCTACAGTGTAAGTCAATGCAATGAAGATCGAGTTCTGTTAACTATGCCAAAACTAGTGGCCCTACCGTCATTATAAATGGCGGCAAAAAATTTACACTTCACCAAAACTCCCGCCGTCTGCTGTGCTTGTTACTGTTTAGAAGGCTTCTTAAATGTAAATTCAGCATTCTCTCTAAACAATCTATACTGTAATAAGAGAGCTGTCTGTCCGTCAGTCCGTCGGTCCGAAGCCTCATTTTCCTGCATCTAATACAAAAAAAAAAAGATTTCAAGTTACACTTTTCTTTTTGCCAAAAAGAGGCAAGCAGACAGAGTTCTTTTTCCCCCTATCTAATACTGAAGATAAAGATTCCAAGGTACCCAACTTTTTTTTTCGCCGTTTGAAATTTCAATTTTCTCCTATATTATTCCCCTAGAGCGTAACAGGAATAAATATAGATCTAAATAAATAAATAAATAAATAAAAACAAGCGGTGAAGTATTATATAGTACTGATGGTAGGGTCGGGTATTGTTTGATGTTACAATGATAAGTTAGATTAATGCATTTCTCACCCGATGTAAAAGATGGAGTGTTTGTATGATCTAAGTCTAGATGTGTATATGTTCAATGTAAATTTATATGTATATGAAAATTTATTCGAAAAAAAGTAGACGCAAGTGAGTTATACAATGCTACACCATTGAGTGCATATGGAGCTAAAATAGCGTATATGTTTGAAGTAGAGTTGGCTTCCTATGATACGGCTTCTGTGCTTACAAGTACTGGATGGAAACATTTAATTTTGAAAATATAAAAAAAAACGACTCTCGTTACATCAATATGGAATGATGTTCAACTCATACTCTGAACGAAAATACGTACGTATTGAGTGGAGGAATTAAAAATGTATGATTTTGACCGTGGGTGTGATAATATTATGAGCATGGCTGGTTGTGTACGACAACCTAACGTGACAGTAAAAAATGCATTTATCATTAGAAAGACGTTTCAGCTAAGTATCCATATGATCGTTTTCTTACCATACACATAGAAAAATTAGTTGCCTGAGGGTAGACCAACCTAAGTAAGTTTATATATGAGAAAGAAACTGTGTTGAAGTGACGACATGGGTCTTAGAGCTAAAGTTTTTGCATAAATACACTACTCTCTCCTACATAAAAAATGTACATTTTAGTACAAAAACTCCTCATTTTGTTGCAAAATAATGTGAATATATGAGAATTGAGGAAAAAACTCTAATGCTGTCTTGTATACATTCAGCGTAGACGACTATAGTAAAGGGATACATGTATTGTAGTGATGAATTTCTGTTGTCCACCGCAGACAAGTGCCTACGTGCATTGTAGTAAAAACTCGTAGTTAGCTCGCACCAGTAAACCATATGTAAGTGGTTATGTGTAGTGTAGAGATGGATCGCTGCTAGCTCTCCCGCTCGTTGCTGTATGCAAGATTCTTATGTTCCCTATTGAGAAATACTATGAAAAAACAGGAAAACTTTGAAAAATAGAGGTGTGTCTCCTAAGTGTTTTTTTTATAATGAATAGAAAAATTTGTATAAAGGGAGAGTTGCACATGAACTTGTGCAATATTTTGGACATAATAATGGTAACTGTAGCTGTACTATACCGGTATGCATTGCGTAAAAATTTAGATATATTTAAGTACTCTATAATCGCTTTCTTTGGATGATGCATGGAAAAAATGTAGAATGAAGTGTCAGTCTCGTATAAATCTGAGTCAGATTGGACATAAAAAATGGAAAAATGTATGTTTAATGTACATACCGTCTGAGAAAAGTAAGTTATTGTTAGGTAATATTGTTGTTGTTAGTTATTGTTAGCGTTATTATTGGTTTATATTTGATGAATGTAAAGAAAATAAGTGTATACTAAGTGAAATCTAAGACGTGCCCGGGATAAAGTCGAAAATAAAAAGGAAAATTCAAATAGGGCTGGAGAATTATTTAAAAGAAAATGTGTCAGTATATCCTGATAGTTTTCTCTGGGGTAAGTGCATAGAAAATTGGGTGGATGGACAGACTAATGTCAACCTGAGGAAAAAAATTAAGTATGATAATAAAGTTCATGTTAAATATACACTTCATAAATGAAAGGGAGATTAGTAAAGCGTCTCCTCTCATCGTTTTCTTTGAGGATGAATGAATAATTGAGTATTTCGCGAAAGATGAACTGTATATATCCATTGCATTGGAAAGTGCAGGGTTAATATACGATTGGGTCATGCAGGTCCAATCAAGTCATGGTAATGGAATAACCAAATAATGAAAAATAAAGGGTTAAGTGCTGTAGATTGCGCATGAAAATGTTGAGCGGTAACACAAAATTGATTCTATCAATACAAGTTATAACCGAAGCCGGGGTATATTTGAAAGGGGAAGCAGATCGTCGACTCTTCCGTCTTAGAGGGAAAATAGCTTGAACTATAGAAAAGTGTAGTAGGAGGATAGGGTGGTAAAAGTTACAGAGTAATGTGGAGAGGGTATAAGAGCAACTACAACCAATAAGTTAATCGTGAAAAAACGAGTTAAACGTTGTGTGTGAGTGGGTTACCAGGATGTGTAGAAATATGAAATGGTGAGATGATGTCGGGAACTGAGTGACACTTCAACATAATAAAGGAATTTTAAAGTTAAATGGGCAAATATATACATATATAAGAAAAATCGAGAGATATTATCACAATTCATTGCTCACACCTTAGCGATAGATGAATCATACAATGGGGTGAGAGTAAGATTCATAGAATATCTTTTGCTATGTATTTCAGTACATCATATTGTGCGTAAACAAAGGAAAATTTTCATAAATGTAAAATTAATTATAAGATTTCTAAATAATGTTACCTAAACATGTATTATTTTCCTAAAATATACATCTTGCTCGTAATACCTATTGATAAATATCATATTCATCTAGCTTAATTCAATATTAAATGCCAATTCTCACGTAATCTGATACAACGCTACGACCAGACATTGAGAAGAGGCTGTATGTGAAACCTGCTTCATTAGAATTCACGTCAGAGTTAACTGTAGCAAACTGTTGACAGAACGTCTGACTAGGACCAGTGTGGCTCCGGCACGCGGACTGGAAGTCGCGTGAACCGGTTTCGAAAAGCGGCTGCGGTTGTCAAATATGTAAGTTGCTTACCCAAAGTCAACTGGTCTGGACTGAACTACCGTCTCACATTTAGGCCTAATGTGGAATACTATACAAACTTGTGGAAACGAGTTAGTGTGAGGGCGTTATCGATAGGCATCGGAGCTGCAATTCGAAATTTATGGGATAACGGAAGTTGTTGGGAGCAGTTTCTATCGTGTTGAGTATGGAATGGGAAATTCTACAAACCAATCACAGTTCAAAAATTTGAATTGTATAGATAGGGAATCCTAGACGGATGAAGCATCCGATGGAATGTTTGACCATTAAAACTATGAGGTGAGTATGAGGGTGGCTGGTATGGGAGAGTCTATGGAACTGGTAACCTCTATACTATCAATGAAAGAAACTCCTAGTATATCTAACTCACAATAAACACTAAAGGTTACAAAAGTTCCATTTCAAATAGTACTTCCAGCAAACGAAAATCACTATATACATAGAAATAAGAAAAAATACTCTTGTCAATGAAATCTGTTAGTTTGCAGAATGTGGATAATTAAAAGCGGGTGTTTGAGAAAATTCATTGGGGGAGTCTAGAAAGATGGTTACAATAAGCGAGAAAAATCCATAGAGTATGTCTAAGGAGCTATAATTAAATCGTTTTAATATAATTAAACATACGAAAACTGCATATAAATGCATTGCGATGGGGAAAATATTAACAAGACGGACAATGTACGTTTTAAAGACAGAAAAACTGAAATGCAACCAAGCGTTGAGTGACGAAGCATGTCCTCACGGTCGCATGTTGAAGTTTAAAATCTAAGTGGTACATAAATATATAAGTAATACAAAACCAATAATTGTTATAAATAAGTGATTCTTCAATTACCTAAAAATATTTTTTTCAAGAAAAGTTCAATTTCCGTAGAGAGGGGATGATGTACTGTATCTCTTGCGGTGTGGGTTAGTGGAGGGATGTAAACTTCCATCAATGATGAAAATTCCCACAAGAAACCCTAACTAATCATTAAATCACAAAAAATATAATTAAAAAATGTTTTATTAAAAAATCAATAAAAAATGAATCTTCAGTTCCCAAAACGCATCTCCCTTAAGGGGGCTTTTTCATTTTTTTTTTATTTTTGAACCGATTTTTCTGAAATTTGCACATAAGATGTAGAATTAAAGAATAAAAACATTTTGTTTATGTAACGTTTCCAGCATAGGCCTTAGTTTTATTCAGAAAATGAGATTTTATTTTTTTCTTTTCTTTTTTTTATTAATTTTAAAAAGAACGAAAGCCGATGAGTTTTTATGCTACGCTAAAAACAAAGACAGTTTTGAAATCCTTGAAACATTCGTAACAACGCTAACAGGGGTTTTTTTCAATTTCCTTTTCGTTTTCTATTGACATGAGACTTTAGATGGGTTACCGAAGAATTCATAAAATATGTATATTTTCTTGATATTTCATAAAATAAAAAAAACTAAAACAAACTTGAAAAAATCCCCTCTTAGTTTTGTAGGGAATCTTTCAAGGATTCCAAAACTGTCTTTGTTTTTAGTGGAGCCTAAAAACTCATCGACTTACGTTCTTTTTTCTTCTGAAAAATCAAATTCTTCAGGGAGGCAAACTTTATGTTTTTGTGGATGAATTGTTTAAAGAATGCGCTGTTTGCTGTGGAAATGCACTTGACATGTTTTATCCACAGTACATTTCCACCTACAAATACCGTACATTCATCATTCACTAATAAAAATCTGAAATAGCTATGTATTAGATGAATAAATAATGAAAAAGTCAATTTTTGACCCCTTCCGGACCCCCTTTGCCCCCTCTTCTTTGGGGGATCTAGTGCTGAAAGCCCCCTAAAAATTTGGGACGTAATAGCCTTTGGTACACAGATCATTTTGTAGCAAAATAAGATTAAGTCAATTTTTTATCCCCTCCGGACCCCCTCAGGACCCCCTTTCCCCCCCCCCTTTTCGGGGGGTTCTAGTGCTGCTGGCTCCCAAAAAATTTGGGACATTATAGCCCCATACCTGAGGACACTTTTTGAGCATAAAACAAAAAAATTGGAAATTATGACCATTTTCCGTGAAAAGGCCCCGTAACAAAAATATTTACTTTCCCAAGAGAGACCTGGATGATATATATCTTGAGAGTGATTTGGGCTATGTGAGAGCTAAACCTCATGTTACTAATGACAAAAAATTCCTAAGATATGACTAAACATCAATAATACACTAAAATCCGTATAAAGACAAATGTTTATCAATAAAATAAACAAATTTCAATTAAATAAAACCATATATCTTAACATAAATATTCATTTTCGCAAGGGAGAGATCTGTATACCATACTCTCCATATGGTTAAGACTCGTGTTACTATTGACAATAAAAATTCCAGATATAAAACTTAGCTTATTAAAACAAAAATAATCCATATCAATATAAAAGTTTCACTTCAAAATAATTTTGTTTAGGAAGATAATAAAAAAAATCAACTAATTAAGCTGATGAGAGGATCGGAATTCTCCTACCATGAGTGCCTCAGACTATAATGGTTCCATTTTTTGCGTAGGATACTGGGATATCATAGAAAAGCTAACAAAAATAACCCCATAAAAAAATCAAACTTAGCAGTTGGACCTTCCATATACCAAGCCGACTTTGGGTGGCCCTCTGTAGTCTGTATGCCACCCAGGTTTGACATCCCATAGAGAAATTATTGGTAAATAGTAGTAAAGTGTTAATTAATAAAAGGTCAAGAGAACCTTGTAATAAGATAATGATATGCAACTGACCTCCGAAAGTCTGCAATAAGGTCAGCGGGAGGGGTGGGGTAGGGTGGGGGAGCGGGCGGGGGCAGCGCGGTGACCCGGCGGCGGTTACCCAGAGGTCAAAGGTCACGAGGAGCGGTTTCACGGCTTTATACACTACTTTCATTCGTGTTCATTGCCAACAGTTGCTGTTGCTATAGATATTATAAACTGGAGACAGTGCATTTCTCGTATAAACTTAGGAACTTCAATGTCATCTCGTTTTAGGTAATATTTTTATCTATTGGCCATTGGATGATACGGTTTGACTCTAGGGAAACTGTCTGCACATCTTCCACTGCTTATGCAACACCTGGTATTCGTTTATGCGCACCTTATGAAGAGGAAACCGGATGGTTACATTCGTGTACCAAGTCACTACATATGAAAAGGAATTCATGGCACGAAACAAAGCGCAGCATCCTGGTCGACTCAACTGATTACCGGCTTCCTACGGTTACGCTTCAGTCAACAGTTACGCCGAGCGTTTTTCTTAAAAAAAAAATACCCCTATCAAAGACACGTTCCGAAGATACCGAACGGGAAAGTCTGAGGAGCAAAATACGTTGGTTAATGCGTTATAAAAACTTCAAGAGATTACGTCCGCCTCTTCACTCTGGAAGCATGAGTGAAAAATGCAGTCAATTATATCTAAATATCTTCTGCATCGCAGGTTCACAAGAAAGGTGAAGACCAGGAAGGCTTGTCCTTGCATTTGAAAAAGAACCTATCGTAAATTTATTCACGAGAACGAAAATGAACTTCTTATCGGGAAAGCATTCAATTACCTTTTCTCCAATTCTCTTTCATTTTTTTCCGATTGGTGGCAAAAATGTTGAAGTGTTACGTAGAGGTGCAGTGTTTGTATCATTACCGGGGGTGGCGGGTGCTTCGGTTCTGAAGTTCCGAGATAAAAACTACTTCACTTTAGAGTTTATGAAAGATACAGGGATGCCATTGCATTTAAAAAAGTTACGAAGAAATTTGAATTCTACAGGAACATTGCCGCATGAAAAACATATTTTAAAGGCACAAGCTATTAAAGTCTTGACAGCGTTACTCTTGAAACAGAAAGTGCAAAAACTAAAATAACTGAGACCTAACCCAGTAAATGTTTCTTTTCTGTAAATCGAAGCGTCAAAAACATTTTTTTCCGCAGAACCGAAGCACGCCAACCATCGGTAATAATGCAAGTACTGCGTATGCAACAATTCAATATCTTGGCCAGCAGTCGGAAAAAAATGAGGAGCAAATTAAAGAAACTAAATTAAATGTTTTCCCGAAAAGAAATTTATTTTCGTTCTAGTGACTAAATTTACAGTAGGTTCTTTTTTTTTCAAATGCAAAGACAAGCTTCCTCAAGTAGTTCAAAGTTCTGTACTTTACCAGTTTTTTTCCTCAGTCTGTGGGTGTATGTACATACAGAAGGTTCGACTATGCGTACTTTAATGACCAGAGTTGTTAAACATAGCAGAGAGAGTGCTCGTACAGAAAGCGTGCTGGTTAGTCCTCTTAGTCCTCCTCATTCCATGGTGGGACAACATGCTGAACGGCGAGGCGTCCAGTCAGTCTTGACAGTTTCTGCAGTTTAGGTAAGCACTCCTCGTCTGTTTGTTTGCGTATTTTAGAATCCCTTTATTTTTTTGAGTTGAAACCTCCTCCAAATGAAGCACAAAGTGCATATCCGTTGCATATCATCAATCATTGGCTTTTTTTTTTCTCAGTCCGTCTTTACATTGATGTGTGTGTTCTTTACTATTTTACTTGTAAACTTTAAACACAGTAAGTAAATTTCCTGTATTTTATCTTCACAGTTTTGGTGATGATGGGTAGGGTACCGGAAACGTGCAATTTAAGTGTTTGATAATCCCTACTGCCTTCCTAGTATTCTCCTTGCAAACTATGAAGTCTACCTGCTGTGAAATCGAAATTCTTTGTGAGAGAAACCGTGTTGTTTCGATATGAATAGGTCGATTCTAAGTATCTTACTGAGTGCTACCGGAACATCTTGAGCAACTTTTCGACATTTTTATAGCAAAGCTTGATGGTGCAAATCTGTAGTTGGTTGGTTCCATACTACCCTATTTCAAGTACTGAGTCAATGAAGTTATGATGAACGAATGCTTTAAAATAACAGGATTCCGTGTATCTTGTGAAAACTGCACTCCTGCAGCACGGTATAATCAAGATTTAAAAGCTGATGCTAAGGTAGGCGCGTGCAAATACTACCTCATGATTTTTTATTTAATCTTGCTCGTATTTAGTTTCTTGCCCCCGGCAGAGCAGCGAGCACTAAGCTAAAGGCTTTACTCGACACAGAGTGACTCACGCCACGATCAACTTTCATATTTTTATGCATTTCCTGAGCATGGGAGACAGCCACAGCATTACGTTTCATTATCTCTATCAATCTATTGTATATTATGTTTAGACGAGTTTTTCTTGCTGTCACCAGGATAACTCCTAATGTTATGGATGGGTCATTATAATACATATAGGGATTGCTAGATCTGTTAGGAGGACCAGATGAATGTTTTCATTGAAGATTTCTTCAACCTATTGTTTGTTTGATGGCCTCTGATTTATGAGTAGCAAAACTCAAAAAGTTACGGATGGATCTTTATCAAACTTTTAGGAGTTATTGGGGTTGTTACTAGGAGCAAGTGACGAAATTTTTGTGTTGATCTGTTTGTCTCTGTATTTGTTAGTATGTTTGTCAGAAGCCTAACTCAAAAAGTTATTCACAGATCATTATGGAATTTGTAAACAATGTCAAAAATGTTAAAAGACAAAGACGACCAAATTTTGGTGATGATCGCTATGTTCGTTCCGTTTGAGTGTTGGTCTTACGGTTGTCAAAATGTTTGTCACAACATAACTCAAAAAGTTGCGGACGGATCTTCAACAAAATTACAGAAGCTATTATTACTGTGTCCAAAGGCAGAAATGGTGAAATTCTGGCCACAATAAAGAGGAAATTCTGGTTTCAGGAGCTCTTTGAATGTTTTATTAACATAGCTGTACTTGGCGGAGGTATGGACCCTCAGAGTGCTCTATTTTTTTTTTTTTTACTTTACCCATTAGACAACTGTGAGGACCCAGCGACGTAAGGCTTCAGACTCTCAGTTAGACCAAACAAATTGCAGTTACATTTTTGTCTTGATAATTTTGCACAAGTCACCGAACGCGATTTGGTTCACGATAGATCATATTAACCGAACAGTATATGACTCGGAAGAGGAATGGGTTCTTTATAGTGGCCCTCTGTGATTCAGTGTGGCATCAAAACCGTAGCAGATGAAGATCTTGAATGAAACGTAAATATTTTGCTGTTATTAATATTTTCACACAAATGAAAGCCTTTGATTTAATATTTACTAGTATTTTCTGAGTCAGAAAACACTGCTAACGGTACGAAAGAACTCAGTGTAATATGAAAAGCGTGTCTTACGCAGAGATGGGCATGTAACTAGTTACTGTAACGGCTTAAGTAACGGGCGTTACTTTTTGTAACGAGTAACGGTATCGCCTTAGCAATTTTTGAATCGTAACGAGTAACGGTAAC
>LQNS02277718.1:20279741-20297722 GCA_001587735.2 Parhyale hawaiensis
TCCTCTATATCCTACTAACATAATGGCAATAGCTCAAAGAAGCCGGGGTGTTAGTCCCGGTGTCTCTTTGGGAATGGGCCTCTTGGTTCGTCTACTGCCGCCTATCTAATCTAATAATCTAATCTAAGAAAGCATTTAGACGTGGTCCCTTATTTGATGCACTTCTTTAGTCTTGCACTAAACCTATCAGCTGGAACTTTCCGAGACCTTCAATTCTCACCGTTCGAGTTCCCACAGTCGATCGAATGGTAAACTGCAATCGCAAGCCGGGTACGATACATGCCCGCAACTTGGTCCATATAGGTGAAAACATCGGAAGAGGTAAAGCAGGAACTGGGCGAATCGGCCGATCAAGACTGAAGTTTCAGACAAGGTAGAGTTAACTATATAAGATTATATTGATAGAAAGGTGATTCACACTCTCAAGATTGGGTACCGGACACGGTAAGGAATGAGCTGTGCTTCAACGGTATATCACAAGACCAAGACTAAACAAAAATATTTGAAGGAAAGTAGCAGTAACGCTAGAAGCTTCTACGAGCCAAAAACAGCGGACCCCAATGAGGTTTACTGAACTTATGCCTTTGCATTTATCACTCAGAACTTTTACGGGAGTCGTCGCAAATGTTATGGCCCTATTTTATAACGCAAGAGCTACGAAGACGGAAGTGGCGCTATTGAAGCGAGTGACCTTATGTGGTTCAGGATTCATAGAATTTATTTTTCAGTGTAGTTACCACCACTCTTAATGTAGTTTTGCCTGTGAGGTTCGAGTCTTGACAGACATACCTTCGGTGATCCTTCTGTTCTTCCCTGAACATTCGTGGAACCCACCTACCGCATACTTTGCTGTATCCTAGAGATGACTACATCGTTTCCAGTGCACTGACACCCACATCCTGCTCTATACGCATTTCATTCATCGTTATCAGCCGATCGGTGGGGATGAATTGTTTGAAGAGCACTTCTTCTGCCGGGGTGGCTGTGCATAGTGTCCGGAAGACACTTTATCACTTCTCATCTCTGTCGGCACTCTGAAATCGATGAACCCATCTTATAAAAAGTGCCGACATCAACTGCATCGGTTTCGTAAACCTTCACCAGGCGTCGGCGAATGTTGACTGGGTTAACTTTGTTTCATAGAGGAATTCTGTGATGCATCTTTGCTTCTTATGCATGTCCATGACAATTACTCCTTTCTTAGAGCATCACACCGTCAATACCTGCAATAGAGAAATGAAACTTTCAGGTCATGAGTGCCCTATACAACCCAATTCTTTATATCTTCCTCATTTTTGGGAAAGGTAAGTACCCTCACGGTAGCTGTGCACTGTGTAGATGTCAAATGCTGAGTTAGCGCATCACGAACCGGAAGAGCTCGCTTTCCTGGGCTGAAGTTCGAACCTGCAGCGTTCTGTGTCATAAGCTCAGCACTACACGCTGCCGTTACCGAGGGTGTCGTGTTGCGGACTGGACGTTTACACGAGAATTTTGTCTTCTCAAAAAAAAAAAACAGAAAAAAGAGCAGTGCACTGACAGCGGCGTTTTGTCGTCCCTAAAATTATCTAATGAAATTGGTCTCAATATACTGTGCTCCTAATAATTTATCAAACATCGATGCAAGTTACATTAGGAAGTGAAGGAATATTTCAGTAAACGCTTTTCTGGCATACGCTGGGTCTCTCAAACCGATACATCTATCATCAGTATCCTGTAGATTAATTTTACAATATATTTTTGAAGTCATTTCACTTTCTGCTTTCAGTATCTATGTTATATGGAGATATTTTATTTAGCAACATTTTAATTTGTACGAGTGTCGTCCATTGCAATATCACCACTTAAAATTCAACGAAATGACAAAGCGTCAAAGTCCTGATATTGCATATAATGGCTCAGTAAGCTACATTGTGAAACAGACAATAATTCTAGATGTTATCTTTGTTTTAAAGCTCGAATGGTTAAAAATAATCGTGAAGAATCTGAGACGAGTCCGTCAAACGTTCTTTATAGGAAGGGTTATTTCGTCTTCATACAAACAAAAGATTTCTTAAAATCTATTGCTAAAATATTATGCCCATCATATTCTTTTTAATCGTGTTACTAGTAACGACGGCTGCTTTCACTTTTAGTCCTGATGAGTGGGTTCTCTTTTTATAGGTATTATATCCTGTGGCATGAATTCCGCATGTAGATGAGGTATTCAGTTTCTACCATTAGAGCCCTGCATTGCGGAACTTCTTACAGGCGTATTGGAATTCGAACGAAAAATCCCCATCGGAAATTTAGGCGATTACCCAATATTATTCAATACCGGCCGGTACAGATGTCGCAAAAATGTCTCTGACTTTTCGATGGACATGCTAATTCGCGGACAAACTGAAGATGCACAAACACACGCTGGTCACAGCGTTAGGGAAACTGTGGAGTTCACCGGTTTGCCTGAAGACACAATGCATTCTCTCTCACAATTCTCTGGCCGCGGTGAACGTTTGTTGCCGGAAGTAAGTAATTGGTGTGCAGGATAGTAGTTCATTTGAGTCTACAGCCTTGTTAGTTAGCATTAACTCTTGCTTGAATAAGAAAGCAAGTACTCTGACGGGCTGTATGCTTTGTTTGTAGAGCAAAGCTACTGGCTATCTGGTATTAAGGGGTAGTCTTACTATGTGATGATTGGTGTGCACAGCGGCAGTTTCAAACGATAACATCCTCCAGGCAATTAAAGTTATATTCGCTGTATATTAGGTAACTTAGATCTAAATGCAGCATGGATTCAACGGTTTACCCAATTTCATCACTTCTATTAGGTTTCAATGTGTTACAACATCGAAAATGCCGAAAATACGGTTATTTTGTTAAAATATATGTGTGTGTATCACAAAATCCTTTCAACATTATCGCTTCGAGTGTGAAAAACAAAAAGCTAGACAAATTTTTTATGCGTATAGACCATTTATTAAAAAGAGATTAGATTAATTTAAATTAGATCAGATTAGATAGGCGGCAGTAGACGAACGAATAGGCCCATTCCCAAAGAGACACCGGAACTTACGCCCCGACCCTCTGTGAGCTATTGCAATTGTGTTAGCAGGATATATAGGACTGGAGAAAAGATGAAGAAAAGAGAGAGAGAGAGAAAACAGGGGAAGAATTCCAGCCACAAAGACTATCATGTATGCACGCAAGCACAATCAAGAACCGCTGATATGCGGAGCTTAAAGATGCCAGGCAGTGTAGTTGGAGCGGGAGAGAGAAGAAGGCGGATTAAGGTGGCCTAGGAAGCTCTGGCCGTTAAGAGCTTGCAACTGCTGGAGGAAGAGTTCTTAGTTGTGGAGGATGTCTTTACCAATGTATGTCAAGACGATTTTTAAATGAGTTAACCGACTCCGCACCAACAACGTCGGAAAGGAGTCTATTCCAAATGCTGACTATGAAATAGGGAAAGAACTGCTGACTTAAGGTTGTTCTTCGAGCTTTAAGATTGAGTTTTTGACCGTTATTTGGCAAGCGATCATTGAGGTCTCTTTCAAAAAGTCCCGTTGTAGGTACGTCGTTGAAGCCATTCAAATACTTGAATGTTTCTATTAGTTGCCCCCTGAGTCGCCTTTGCTCGAGAGAGATCAGACCCCGGTTCTTTTACGCGACATTCGTACGGCTCATTTCGCAACGGAAGAATAAATTTCGTTGCACTGCGTTGGACTCTTTCTATGTTATCGATATCTTTACACAGATGAGGCGACCAGAATTGGACAGCAAATTCTAAGTGTGGCCGCACTAATGCCTTGTACAAGGGAACGATGATGTCCTTGGACTTGTATTCAATATTTCTGGTGATGAATCCCAGTACTCTGCTTGCCATTTTCACACTCCTGTCAACTTGCTGACTGTGTTCTAGTTTGTTTGTAATAGTGATTCGCACGTCGCGTTGTTGCGTGACAGCAGCCACTACCATCCCGTTCATTTTCAATGGGGTTGAAGGGTCCACAAGTTCTATGTGCATTACTGAGAATTTGTCGACATTAAAGCTCGTTTGTCAAGTTGTGCTCCATTCCAAGAGGTGGTCAAGGTCTTGTTGGAGCTCTGCTCTTTTCGTGGCAGGATGACATAGTTTAGTATCATCCGCAAATTTACTGATTTTACTACGGATATTAAGATCGAGATCGTTGATGTAAATTGAAAACAGAAGAGGGCCAAGCACGCTACCTTGTGGAACCCCTGATGATACCTGACTCCAGGTGCTCGTCTCTCCTTCAAGCTTGACTCGCTGTTGCCGACCAATAAGCCATGCTCGGATCCATCGGAAATAGTCTCCCTGGATGCCATGGGCTTCCAGTTTTTTCAGCAGCCGTTAATGGGGGACTTTGTGGAAAGTCTTTTGGAAATCTAGATACACAAGGTCTACACCATTTTCTTCTTCTTTAATATCTGTAACTTTTGAGAAAAATTCCAATAGGTTTGTTAAACAGCTTCTTCCATTTTGGAAACCATGCTGGGAGTCAGATAAGAGGTGATGCATCGTCAGGTGATCAGTGATGCGCTTTTTTAAGAGGCGTTCGATGGTTTTGCTGACGACCGATGTAAGACTGATTGGTCGATAGTTGTTGGTTCATTTCTTATCCTCCTTCTTATGTATCGGGATCACATTAGCTAGATTCGAATACTGCGGAACTTCTCCTGTTCTTAAGGACCGATTGAATATTTCGAGCAGTGGCTTCAGGATGATTGGAGCCATTTCCCGTAGTACACGAGAGGTAAGATTATCTGGGCCAGCGGATTTGTACACATACAGGTGGGTCAGTTCTTGAAGGATCTCGATCTCCGTAAAATCACATGTGTTTATGGGAGCAACTTGCATCGGTAGTGGTTCAGGGATATTCGCAACATTTTCAATAGTATCTACAGAGGTGATGTAGTCGTTTAGGATTGTGGCTTTGTCTCTTAGGTTATTTGTGATTTCACCGTCAGGTCTTTTAAGCGGGCCTATAGATTCTTTCTTGAGTCGTCTTTCATTTACATATTTATAGATTGCCCTTGGGTTGCATTTTGGCATAGCGGATACGGAGACTTCTTTTTCCCTTTTTGTGGTCCTGACTATTTTTTTTTTTGCCTCCCGATATGCCCTTTCGTGATTGGACCTGTTCTCCTCTGCTGGATTACGCTTCCAGATTTTGTAACGCTCTTGTCGCCTTGCAATGCAGCGTTTGATAGTCCGATTCATCCAGAGGGGATCATTACTGATACGAACTCGTTTATTTGGAATGTATCGTTCAGCTGCTCTCAGGATGCTCGTCTTCAAAATGTGAGAGCATTGTTCACTGCCGTCTCTCATAGGGGCTTCGAAGTCAGTTGTTCCTAATTCAGCTGCCATTCCCAGAAAATTTGCTCCTCGATAGTCTAGCTGATTGAGACGATTCGCATTAGTGGTGACTTCATTGCCAGTTTTGAGAGTAAGTTCAAGCATGTTGTGGTCTCCAAGCCGGTCTAGGATGGCTAGGTCAACAATTTCACAATCAGGAGTGGAGAATACCAGATCTAGAATATTACCGTATCTCGTGGGTTCTTTAACGCGCTGAGGTGGTGGTGGTTGAGGATCTCGAGCAGTTTACTGCCTGGGGCTGGGCTGTGCAGGTACTCCAATCAAGTTGGGGGAGGTTGAAATCTCCCATTAGAATTGTTTCATTAGAAGAATTCAGTGCATTATCGATCTTGTTGTAAAGTGCTTCATCAGTTTCGGCGGTACTGCGAGGGCTCCTGTAGGCAAGCATAATATTCAACGGCTTTCGAATGCCAAGACGAGCATGGGTAGTGATAAATTCATATTCTTTAGTTGCTGCAAAAACCTTACAGCGGGGATTGAGGTGTTCCTTGATATATAAAATCGAACACCCTCCTCTACCTGTTTCTGTGGGTCGGTCTATGTTGAGCAGTTTGTAGCCTTTCAATGCAATTTCCGCGTCAAGATGCTTGCTTGAAAGGGTTATCCATGTTTCATTGAGTACGATAGCATCATATGCAAGAGTGGCTGCTATAGCTTGCATTTCCTTCATCTTGTTTGTTATGCTCTGAACGTTGCCAAATAAGAATTTGACACTAGTGTTTGCATTGCTTATAAGAGTCGCTGATATGCTTGAAGTGTCCGATTGCTGGGGAAAGACTGAAGGCGTGAGATCAGCATGATTATTATCTGTAGCGGCGAGAGGACCTGCCTGTAGTTGAGCCTGACTTACCGTTGCCTAGCTTGGCGGAGGTGTGCGCTCCCAGTGTGCCCTCTAGTTTAACTCAGAGTGCTCTCTAGTTTGACTCAGCGTGCTCTCTAGTTTCTTTTGCGTTTCACTGTATGCTATGCTACTTGCAATCTGCAAACAAATTCTGTGCAATTTTGAATCAAATATATTTTTCTTGGCTCTTAACTGATAACTTCTCCCACTGTTTTATCGATTACCGAGACGAAAACGTTTTTCATTTACCTATGCGCACTTCTCATAGTTGAAATATAATCTAGTGTGATTAAGGATACAAAGTTATTACTGTGTTATATTAGCGAACTTATAGCTTACTATTTTATATTGTTCTGTAATGTAAATCAGTAGCTTTTATACTTAGGTATCGTAATTCTATATCGCCACAGATATGGTCTTCTTGTTGTCTTGTTCTCTAGTTATATAAAGTATACGTTTTTGCCTTATAAAGCATAGGTAGGTTTTACTTTCCATAAGAGAACTTTTTACAAATGTTAGTTAATTTAATTTAAACTAGTAGGCACGGTTTTGCTTGAATCTGTTGCTATAGCTGATGTGACGGCCCTTCTGGCAAGGCAAGCGTGTATACGTTGACGTCCCGTCCCGACTACCCATAACTAACTATCCATTTCTCTTTTTTTCTTTCTTTCTTTCTTTCCCGTTCTTTTTCCTTCATATCCTCTCATGGTGGCAGCACAGACATCCAAAATGAGACACTACAACGATTGTCACTGGAAATTCGCACAAGAGTTATTTTTTTACGAAGGAGCTGAGCTAGAATCATGTAAATTCTACTTTCATATACAGGCCCTCAAGGCTGAGATAGAGAAACTGGGAAGCGATCGCGAAGCGTTGCGTCGAGAACAAGCCGAGGTAGAGCAACGCCCAATACCTTGTGATCACAAGGCTACAAGTGAAACTAGTGAAGAAAAGGCTACATGTGAAAATCACCTGCGATTATCAGCCTCTCCGTGGAAAACCGTCATACGCAAAAAACGATGGAGTGACGTAATTTTAGAACAACAGGCAAGTCCTATAAAAGTGCAAAATAGGTTTTCTGCTCTTGAAGATGGTGACGATAATGTGGCAACAGCGGTTCGTCCCAAAATTAAACCTGTGAGTGAGAAACAGCTGCGCGATCCACCCAAGTCACGTGACCACAAGAAGTCAGAGACTATTGTTCAGCCTCCAAGGCTTGAAAGAAAACGAGATCCTGTTGCAATTTCTGGTCAGCGAGCGACAAACACCTTTCTCATTGGAGACAAAATAATGAAAGGGCAGTATCACGCCTTTAAAAGGGGCTCCACGGATCGAAAAGTCATTTTTAGACCTCAAGCTTCCACTTCTGATATTACTGTTATATTGAAGGACCTCCGTTGCAAAAAGACGGATCACGTCATCATTAATATTGGAGCTAATGATCTGCAAATGTTTTCCGAATATCAGTTGTGACTCGTTAAAAAACTCATTATCGTTGTCAAAACGAAAACCAAGCATGTCACTCTGACAAGTATTCTGCCCCCATCTTTCGGCTGGTAATCGCCTAGACTCTAGGATAATCTACATCTACAAGGCCATAAAAAAATGCAGCGACAAATAAATTCTAATTTATTGACCTCTTTCCCTTGTTTGAAGACAAGTGGAGACTATTTTCACCTGATGGGGTTAACTTGAATGCCACTGGACACCAAGTCCTCGGACGATTGCTGCTCAAAGCGGCTGCTTCAGCTACTGCTGTTTTGGAAAGTGGCCTGTACACAAGACCTTTGCCCAGCACTGAGCAGCTTCGTTACCCCCCAGCCCATTTTCACGCTTCCTCAGCTGATTTACCAGCAATGGAGCAAACTGCTCCCAATATCTCTGCGGCCGTACCATGTAATCCTCAGATCTCATCCCCTAGGTGGGCAAAGGTTGGGGATCCAACGGGAAATGATGGCACAATCATCACCAGCACGCTTCTCACGGACGAGGAAGAAACTACTCCAACTCCTGATGAATCAGTACAGATGTCACGCATGGGTCATCCATCTCTCCTACCATCAATAGTCTCTACCCTCGTACCGATGAAACGCATTATGTCTGAGGGCACTGATGTACAACTCCCTACCAACGCCCGTCAAACCGATCGGGATTCATCCAGTACTGAACGCGCAAGTCCAGCAGGCGTTTCCAAAGAAAAAACACAGTCGTCAATACCAGTAGATACAAAGCCTGATCAAAACCCAAGAACCTCAAGCATACCAACGCATGAAGGGAATCGCAGTACCCGGAACTCAGGTGCAGCAAACATTCATCCGAAGAAAAACTCTAGTTAGCCACCTCAAACCAGAATAACTAGAAGTAAGGCTAACTCGGCGGGAAACATCCTGTTGTCTGCCAAATAGCTGCTGACGTAAAACAATTTGGCAACAGTCAAGCCGAAATAAAATACTCTTCACTTGCTCAACTACAGGCAGGTCTTCTCACCGCTACTGATAATAATCATGCTGATCTCACGCCTTCAATCTTTCCCCAGCAATCGGACGCTTCACTCTGGTGGTTACAATTTTTAAATCAGGAAGTGCTGATGACGCCAGCAACTATAGGCCGCTTTAGTTCTACTGTTAACAAACGTTATGACAAACATGAGTCAAACATACAAACGAAAAAACCGATCTGCACCAAAATTTGATCATTTATGTCTTTAAACATTACTAACAACCCCTATAAATTTCATAAAGATCCATTAAATATTTTTTGAGTTATTGTGCTAACAAGCATAAAATTAAAAATAATGACAAACGAACGAACGAACAAACGTATCATTACCAAATTTGGTCATTTACTCTTTGTTATATACCTAACAACTCATGGTAATTTCATCAAAAGCCATCCATAACTTTTTGAGTTATGGCATCAAGAAAAATGAGACAGATAAACAAACAAACAAACAGACGGATGGACATATCTTCACCAAAAGTTAATCATCTGTTCCTACTAACATACCTAACAATCCCTGCAAGTTTCATCCAAATCGGTTCTTAACTTTTTGAGTTATCTTGGTGACAGACAGACAAAGAGACAAACAGACAGACAGACAAACACCATGAAAACATATCCTCCTTGGTGGAGGTAATTATTGCATTGGTTGTGTGAGAATAGGTTAACTCCTCACTCGGATAAAACTAAACTGATGTTATTTACGTCACTGCCTCTGCCTGTCTTGCCTGATGCCGATTTCTGTACAACTAAGTTGCAGTGGCTAACATTTCAGTATCTGGGAATTGAGATTGCCAACAAGCTTAGCTACTCGTTACATACTAATCTTTGTTAGAAAGTTCATAAAGCAAGAGGGGCTATTTATGACGTTAGAAAGTATATATCGTGGATTCTCTTTTACTGCTATGTTATGCCCTTGTCTATCCTCACCTGATACAGAGAATCGTATTGTGGGAACGGGCGCCTTACCAACTCCTGAGGCCGCATGTTGTCACCGTGAATGATGTTCTCAGAGTTATGCTGTTTGTCAGAAGACCTCATAACAATACACCGTTTATGTTTGTTAATTCTATGTATGAAAAATTGAAGTTAATCAAGCTGCAGCAAGTATACGACTATTTCTTAATGATATTTTATCGTGAAGTTATGTATGGCAATGCGGAGCTGTACCATCAACACCTTGAACAATTAATGCCTACTAACGATCACGCTAGTCGAAACCTTAGGCTAAGGTATCCATATACTAGACTGGAACTACAGAGACGATCCTTGACTTTTCAAACGGTAAGATGCTACAACTCACTGCCTGACTTCTTGAAAGAGCCTTTGTCTGATTATATCCTCAAGGCCAGATTCAAAGACTATGCCATGGCTCATTGTATGACTGGAGCAACCGCATAATATCCTGGGAGGTTTTAGTGCAATATAGGTACGTGTAGACGCATCTCAGATCGAGTGATAGATCAGCTTTAGTTGTGACTACTATGAGTTATATTAGGATTATCATTTTTAACCGTGCCTAATCCATTGAATGTTATCAGGATTACAAATGAGGTATTGTAAACCCTCTAACTGGTTTATATTATCACATGAGAAATGACTTTAAATGTCCGTTATGTTTTAGCACTACTGTATTTGGATTGTTTGTAGGCTAATGTAACTTTTAGTGTAACCCCCTTTTTAATTGGCTGTTATTGCATAGAAAGTTAAAAATGTGAGCTCATCGCCGCATTAGTCTACTGATAGTATCTCTCTCAATCCTGCTATTTAAGGAATAACGTCCGTAATGAATTATTTCGAGCTAGAAATTTCACATTATGATATTTACCTCATAAGCGTATTGCTTCGAGTAGGCATGTTCTCCATTGTACTACTGATGCCAAGTGTAAATAAATTTCAAGCGTTTTCTATACGAAGAACAATAAATGTGTGCAAAGTTGTAACTGTATCAAAATTGATAACTAAGATTACCAAGTCATTAACCACAGGAAGTGACACACCATCCAGTATGAGTGCAGGGAAAGCGGGTCCTAAATACGAGCATGGTCTTAGTCTTGCCAACATTAAGCTTCATTCCCCACTTAGAGCACCAGGATTAATCACTCCCAAATCACACTGAATAGAATCTGAAACCTCCACCCTATTACTAAGATAATCGCAAACAGCCAGCAAAGTAACATCATCAGCGTAACCAACACGTAAATTATGAACAAGATCAAACAGGTCCTCTAAATATACAATGAACAACAAAGGCCCAGAACACTACTTCACCAGAAACAACATCCAAAACCTCACTCTTCTTCCTTTCAACAAACTAACTATTGTAGCGATAACATCTCCAGCTTATCCTCTTCCTAAGGCGTATCGTTTAAAATGAAAATAACGTGAAGTAACTGCAGTACTTTTTGGTACAATGTGAAACCAACATTGTTCATAAATGTTCCAACTAGCATGTATACAGTTGCAGTGCATGCGTTGTAACTCCACAATAAATGCGGTCTTGAACATTCTGAGTTTGTCTTCTACAATATTACTGATCGCTCATGATAACCATTGAGTTTTCTATCAAAATTGCACACCGAATGCATAGTCAAACAGTTAACGAGTCATATTCAGTTTCGTTTGACCTCCCTCCAGATTTGATTGATACGCAAGACGTAGCTGCGTCATAGTACGGAAGTGTTCATTATGTCACCAACTCTATAGTCGATAATTGGTACACATATGATCGATTTACCTAACCCTCCAAGTAGCTTACGAAATCACTCTGAGCCATCCACCCAATATGAAATCCAATGAACTAAAACGAAAAGAAATCATGTTTTCACTCCCTCAAAAATGCCACTCACAGATTTCGTATGCCCGTAAATGTCGATTGTAAATACTCGAAATCAATGCCAAAACATGTGACAATTTAGACAATAAACAGTGGACAGCTGAATTGAAATATAGCCTCCAGATATTTATTATTGCCTCATAAAACTGTGATAGCTTCGAGCGACACCTGATTCAGGAGCGCTTTGGCGCTGCGATAAAGTGATTCAATTTCATCCTGCAGAACAACAGCTGGCACTCTGACATACAGTATTTTTGCAATAAACAAGAATGGATTAATCAATGAACTGGGTCAGAGCACAGAACAAATTTAGTTTTTGACGAAGGCCAAACAATCAGCCGGCAGAGCCAGTGAGGGATCTCAAACTCCATTGAACGAATGTCATGGTTTTGGCTCAACCTAGTAAAAGTAATCAAAATCATTCACCCATGTTATTAATGCTATAAAGTTTCATAAGTAAACAAGGAAAACTGTAGCTGACAAAGCTGCCTCGGGAATTAATGCGTAATAATCTAATTACATATTCATGTAAACTGGAGAACCACTCTAAGAGCACATATGTACTTCCCCGCCAAGCAACGCACTGTCGAGGATAAAAATCAAATTAGTCTTGAAATAAGGATGCCTGCTTCATAATTACCAAAAAAATGGTCATTGTGCCTCTTACCATTCTCAACAGCTTATTCACTTCGCTTGAATATCTGCATAACTTTTTGAGTTATGTTTCAACAAACATTTTGCCAAGTACACTAAAATTTGGTCATTTGTGTCGTTTAACACTTCTGACAATTCCTTAGCCTTTCTAGGTTAAGTTACCTATAAAAACAGACATAGACAAGCAGATCATCAATAAAGTTTGGTCATTGGCTACTAACATTTCTAACAGCTCACAGAAATTTCACGGAGATCCGTCCACAACTTTTTGAGTTACGTTGCCGTGAAAAATGAGGGAGACTAACAAACACTCGCTTGAACGGATCTTCACCAAAAGTTAATCGTCCCTGTAAATTTCGCAAAGATCCATCCATAACTTTTGACTGTTTTGAGCATAGCAAACTCCGACAAAAACGATATCCCATTGGCAGAAATAAATATCAATGAAACTTCAGCTTCTCTCCGATGATAAAATAATGCATCTAGCTAGTCAAGTGTAATAAAATTAAGCCCTGGATAAAACAGTGCAAAACTTTTGTGTTTTCTTCGGAATTCATTATAGGAATACATATCCAGAATTGTGAACTGATAATATGGTGTGGCGATTAACGGGATTACTGCACAGGTAACGGCTAGGGGAGCCCAGAGCGTTGCTCATCAGTGCAGTGTGTTTGAGACAGTGGGAGTTGATCAGATTTATAGCCATACAGTACCGATTTCTGTGGCCTTTTTTAACATGCAATAAGAGATCTAATATTTTATTTCTAGGATGCAGCCTCAGAAATACTGAATAGGATCTTCAGTAGCCAGTTCAAAAGTTTTGGCAGTTCAGAAGTTCCTGCTTGCTTCTTGAAGTGAATTCATTTGTGAGCAGCAGTTATGTGTGTTACTAGTGACGGAGAAGCGTTGCTTATCATACTTCTTTATTGACAATACTGAAATTCAAATTTCTGCTCCACTCGACAACTTAAGTGAACGGAAGAGATGAGCGCTCTCAGCTTCAGTTGTACTGAGCAGCCAACCCTGCGTTTCCTTCTGTGGCATGAAGAAAAATGTACTCTGTTTAAGCAGGCAATCAAGCATCAGAAGTTATATAATTTCATGGATTTTAGCAGCGCATCATTGATACGCGAAGATAATTGTTCAATTTTTTTCGCTCCTAGTGGAAAGCGTTTCGTCAAAAGAAATATTTTAGTTGGAGTAAAAACAAAGATTGCTGCCAATCCTTTGAGCTCCCAGCCCGTGTTCGTATAATTCTATTGTGCTGCATGAATTATATTACTCTTTACTACATTGATCTCCTCAATTTGTGCAACGAGCATTAGAGGAACTAACGTTTGTACAAGGAAAAAAGTAAAAATTAGGACGCAGAAAAATACAAAAAAGATGTAGATATCTGTATCGCTTCGATTTCATCGTTTGTAAAGCAAAAAAGCACATTCTAACTTGACGTCTTGTTACTTTTGCCATAATCTACAACTTGGTCCCATGTCCGCTTAACAGTTTTCAACAGAGATTGGCCACACTCTCCAACGTGGACTTGTTTTTTCCATCTATTTTCTCTAAACGTTGCACAAAATGAACAAATAAATAAACCGATGACTAGATATATACACATTGATTTACTTTGTAGTGTTTGGTGACCAGGCGTTGGCGCTTGCCATCCACAAAACTAAGAATGGGCTAAGACCGTAGATTTCTGTTTCCTATTCATATGATACTGCAGAGTACATTCATCATTTACTTAAGTGGCTGGGCTACTAATACACACATCTGGTATCATTTTTTCGAATTATTGTATGTAAGAATAAGAATATTGCAATGAAATCCAATGTCTGCTTATCTATTCATATATTTCGCTCTCTATTTTTTGTATGAAACAAACCTTTAAATTAAAACAGTGATTAGGTGCTACTGGACAGGTAGGGAGTTCTGTATATGTTTGCCTCAGAGATGCAGAGGTGTAATACTGTGTTGCACATTCTTCCTTCGTGCCGTTCTTTACAATATGTATTTTTGGATAATATAAATTTACTATGCACTCGGTTGAGCTTGCTTTCGAAAATGATGTAAGAACAAAATGTCTAGTCTCAGACTTTCTAATCCGAAATGGTGTCTAATTTCAAAAATGGTAAATTTCGATATGATCTAATTAAGAATCTACAAAACTGTACAAATGACAATGTGTCCTGTACTAAAATGTCGCAGTAGTTCATTCCAAAAATGTCCTGTTTCCAGATGGTTCAAGGTCCAATAACAAAATAATAAAATTTTCGTTAAGGCTGAATTGACTAGCCACCATGCTAAATCCCCCCGCCTCCTATTTGTTACATACTGTATAATCTTTCTCGTCTCCTCTCTTAAAATATCCCTTTGTTTCTAAGAACGTTAAAATAAGGTAATTATAAGTTAATGTAGAGTACTGAAAATCTACAAGTAGAGTCACTTCAAAAGCCCCGTCTACACTATCAATCACTACATCTTATTTGTCCTTACGGGAAAAAAACACGAACGTTGAGCACTTTATTACCACGATAAACGAACACCTCTTTCACAAATTCATATAAGCAGAGGTGTGTCGTAATCATCATTTTTGGATTTGCCGGTGCTACACCGGAGACCCGGCCAGTCGCAACCTGTGTCGAAATCATAGCTCATTTGTCGACTGCGACACGTGTTACGGTGATGCAGGTCACCGAGTACAAACATCTATTTCGAATAAAAAGAGCACTAAACTCATTCAAATACGCAACAAATGATCTCAGTATACCACAATAAGTACATTAGATAGGTTACTTGGAACTTATACTGGCAAAATTTCAATTAAAAACGGAATTTCAGTTTCGTTGAGTTTACTCCTATCGTCACCAGATGGCGCTCTCCCAACCACTTTTCGGGTTACGGTAACCTCTTTTCAGCTGGCGGTAGCCCGTTGTATACATTACAAATGCATAATTATTTTGCCTTCTTTGAGAAACATTTTAGCATAGTGATGGGAACCATAGACTAACCCTCAACGGGTACAGACGATCACCGACAACGTTACCAGTGACCTTTTAATTTTTTTTTATTTTAACCATTAAATGAAAGCTAAAATCAACATTCTATGCCTATTTATCAACTTTCCACGCTCACTTTATTGTCGCAGACAGAGATCGGCATCTCCGATTATGTTACCAAGTTACGATGGCAAAATCGATGGCAATACCATCGGCATCGGGACCAAAAAATTGCCAGCTTTCATCGACGATGTCCTACGATGAAATAACCGTCGGCGATGGCAATCGCAGGGCGTCACAAACGGCGATGGACCATCGCATTAACACATTTTAAAAATGAAAATATCTAAGACCACAAACATCGAATAAAAGCACCATCTCTTATAACCTCGGCCTGTGTGTGATTTTTAAACCAGTAATACTATTCCTAGCTGATCAAAGGTACGAAATGTACGGCCCATGTTATTAATTGACACTGCTAGATCTGGGAAATGTATTAAAATAAACTTTGCAACCCCACTCTTTGCTTTAAGTTACTAAAAAATGAATGTTTCAAACTGGTTAGGCTGGTTTTCTGTAGTTTTAGCCTTATTTCATCGGCATCGGAAGTACAACCGATGACGATCCCCATCGTATGCCATCGCCGATGGTATGTTCAGTAATGTCATCGGACAATTTCTTCCTCATAACACCATCGCCGTTGGAGAAAATGGCCATCGCCGATTGTTTGATATGATTTCCATCGGACCATCGCTATCGCCGACGGATTTTTGCGATGTTCCATCGTAACATTGTAGTTTTTCCGATGACGATTGTCTACTCACCATCGCCATCGTAAAATCGGCTACGGCCATCGTGCCAGGCCCTGGCTGGTAAACCTTCATTTTACTGCCGAAAAGTAGAGCTAACAATTCGCTCGCTGGCACCTCTCGCATGCGGAGAAGCAGGCTACAGACGTCAGAGATATTAATTTCTCATATTTATTTTCTTTTTTAATTCATTTCTTGGCTTTCCACTACGATTCATACTGTGCACATTCAGTTCTTCCTGCAAAACGTAAATCTTGCTCCATCGTAGCTTTTAGTAATAAAAAACGTAAGTAAGTCGCGTAAGCTGTCATAAAAATCGCCGTTATTTGTAAAATGACTACACATAGTTGCCAATTGCTTCCCGCTGTCCAGAAGTTGCAATCAAACGCTGACAAAATTTACTACGCGGGTAAACTGATGAAAAATTGTAAGTGTGTGTTACTATACGCCATCATGAAGCCATGCATAAGTTATTATGCTAGTAACACCTTGAAATATAATTCGCGAATTTGAGTTTGTCAGACTACCGTGAGTTTGTGCTGAAGTTTTCTGGCAGCTACCAATCCTCGTCATCACAAGCATGGCTGAAGAACGTAACAGGTGAACTTACGCTCAGGTAGCGTGTTAAGCCCCCCCCCCCCCCCCCCCCCCCCCCCCCCCCCCCCCCCNCCCCCCCCCCCCACTCCTTTTCAGCCGTGACGTCAGGTGGAGCGTTTGATAGCAATCCGCATTAATTAGCTCATGCCTGTTGCTTGTTTTATAAATACGGTGAGCATGAGCTTCCATGAAGAAAAAAAAGGTTGATAAATTCTGCACGACCCCAGCTGATTGCAGAACTGTGGAAAAATCCGTTTGCTTGAAATGAGGCAATAACACGTCAAGCATATCGGTTGAAGGACAAAACAATGAATTACAGCAACATAACTACGGCTTTCTAAGTATTGATATGACTTATTTAATAATCATCACATTATCATTTTGCATAATAGTGCACTCCGCCGTCAAAAATTACCGCGGGAGAACATGGCTTACAGGAAAAACACTGCAGCTGCATACGTGTTATCGGTGGAGTATCAATCGCTCTAGAAGTAATTGTAAGTTCAAATTTGGAAGCTGTTCCTACGAAATTTGAATTTTAAAGAACTTTTCTCGTCACAATATTACAAAAGGTCAATGAGAGGATCTTTTTTACGAGTTTTAAACTTCATACTTCAGTCATTCATTGGCGGTCTTTCAAGTAATTAAACAGTTTCCCTTCGACATACCATTTTTTCCAAGTTTTTGAAGAGAAGCGTAATTTTTGGGCCAACTTTACAAAACAAGCCTAGCACGAAAGATTTTATTTCCATTTTCATAACTTCTTTGAGAGAAATTAGTGATATCAGTGGTAATTTGGAAAAATGTGGTAGGAAAACTGAATCACTCGTACCTACTACGTAGTAGGTTAATTTATCATTTTGCTGGACTAAAAATGTTTAGAGTGCAGTAGATGTAACTGATGATAGTGAAAACTCAGTATACTATTTTGCAGCCAAAATTCACTTATTTCGCTATTCCAATTTTTTTTTTTCGTGTGTAAAACAACCCGACATCAAACACCAGCTAATTATGGTGGAAGCTAGAGCCCTCTGAGAGCACATACCTCCGCCAAGTAAGGCAACGGTAACGAAAAATTCAAATTGCCTCTGAAACTATTATATTTTTTATTAACTCCAGTATCTAATAATTTGTACCTTTTGATAGCATTAAACGTTTATGCATTTTTTTTGAGGATCCGTTCATAACTTTTGAGTTATGCTGCTAACAATTATTATGACAAACATAGGTTTGATAGGTTTATTACACACAGATAAACATTACAATAATGAAAACTTTCTGAGTACAATATACGTACAGTAATATATCTGCATAACCCATAGAAAAGTTGTAGAACTTTTTTTGGGTTACAAGTAGTAATTAGACTAAT
>LQNS02277718.1:20300915-20319039 GCA_001587735.2 Parhyale hawaiensis
GTCAGTCAACGCGTTTAAAAATCGTCTTGACGTATATTGGGAGAGACATCCTCCGCAACTAAGAACTCCTCCTCCGGGAGTTGCAAACACTTAACGGCCAAAGCTTCCGAAGCAGCCTTAATCCAACTCATTCTCTCTCCCGCTCCAACTACACAGTTTGATATCTCTAAGCTCCGCATGTCCGCGGCTCTTGAACGTGCTTGCGTGCATTCAAGATCGTTTCTTGGTCAGGGACTCTTCACCCCCCCCCTCTTTTTTTTTCTCTCTCGCTCTCTTTTCTCCTGTGCTCTATATCCTACTAACATAATGGCAATAGCTCATAGAGTGCCGGGGCGTTTGTTCCGGTGTCTCTTTGGGAATGGGCCTATTGGTTCGTCTACTGCCGCCTATCTAATCTAATCTAATCAAATATTGTTGAAAGACAAGAGGATGGTTATGTATGAGCGATCGGTAAAACGTAAGAAGCGAATAGTTATACACATCTTGAACTTGCAACATTTGTAAATCGCGGTACATATCACTACGATTCATTAACGGTAAGTTATTTCGATCTCGTTTAACGCGAAGTATTCGCCTTAGTATATTATGTTGCAAAACTGTCAGCTTACGAATGTAGTAGTAAGGGGCTGCACCCCAGATGATAATATTTTGAATTAACAAGGAATAAGCTAATGAATAGTAAATTTGTTTCAATGAATCACGATTGACATAATTAGACACTGCATATATTATACCATGAACTCTACTGAGCTTTCGGCCTAACTCCTCAACGTGGGCTTTGACATTAAGTTTATCATCAAGAACCAAACCAAGATATCGAAACTGAGACACCCATTCCAATTCTTTACCGTTGAAACGTATCGTTGGTATAAGTCAAACTTACAAACAAACCAACCGATCTACTCCAAAATTTAATCATTTATGTCTTTTAACATTACAAACAACTCCTGTAAATTTTATAAAGATCCATGCAAAGCTTTTATAAGTTATTGCGTAACAAACATGACAAACATAACTCAAACATAGACACGAATCAACCGATCTTTACCAAAATTTAACCACATTTGTCTTTGAATGTTGCTAACAACTAATGTACATTTCATAAAGATCCATTCAAAACTTTTGGAGTTGTTGCTTAACAAAACATGACAAACATAAGTCACACATACAAACTAACTAACCGATCTGCACTAAAATTTAATCATTTATGTCTTTTAAAAGTACTAACTACTCCTGTAAATTTCATCAAGATCAATTCAAAACTCTTTGAGTTATTGCGCTAAAGAGCATAAAATCAAACACAACGACAAACAAATGAACGAAGAAACAGAACATTACAAAAAATTTGGTCGTCCACTTTCAGTGATATACTAAACAACTCATATAAATTTCATAAAAATCCGTCCATAACTTTTCAAGTTATGGCATTGAGAAAAATGTAGACAAACAAACAACAAACGGATGGGCTGGTCTTCACCAAAAGGTAATCATCTGTTCCTACTAACATGCCTAACAATCGCTGTAATTTTTTTTAAATATGTCCCTAACTATTTTAGTTATCTTGGTGATAGACAGACAGAACGACTGAATAACAGACATATAGACTAACAGACAGACAAACCAACCCGACGAAAACATAACCTCCTTGGCGGAGGTAATAATGGCATAAATGAGTTGGCAATACTATTGATACTAGCGCAACGCCGACGTTCTTCGCTCCACCTGACGTCATACAACGAGATGCGCAGAACAGTCTCAAAATGGTCAAGCAATGAGTGAACCTGTTACGTAGTTCAGCATGAATACAAGATTTGAGCTTCGCCGCGAGTGATTTACAAACAAAATTGCTCGGAAAACACGGAATTCGAGGAAAAGCTTGACAGTCTGGGCGGGGCATAAACTTACAGCCATCTTCAGTATCTTTTGCATTAAAATTGCTCGACTTCGTGGATTCGTGATTTTGGAGACTTAACGTTCTCTCACCCTGTAACTTTTCGAATAGGTTGCCTACAAATAATATAGTAGGGAGGGATATTGCCTAACTGAAACTTTTGACGGTTCCACACACCTATCGTTTTGACCATTGCTTCGGTGGTGTAAGACCATCACCCACGGTAGGGGCTAATTCAACGAAGTCATTATTGGACTAGGCTAGGACATAGCCCCATTCCTTCCCAGAGATTAGCTCTTCAATAAGAACATAGGAAAAAATAGAACGCCCCGTTCACCAGACGATCTGCCGAAGTGGAGGCAAATTCGCTGCGGTGGAGAAAATTCAACGACTTCATGTTTTATGGCCAGCTAGGTCTAGCTTTATGGCATGGGTCACATCTAGCTCAACCCACCAAACTCCCTACAAAAAATTATGAAGATTGCTCTACTCCTTGGACCACTTATTGGCTGGACAGACAAATAAGAAGTCATGTTCGTTTCAACGAGACCTACCTGGCTATACAAATTTATATACTTAAGTCTTCAGCGAAAACATTATCACCTCCCTCACTTTGTTCCCGGGTGATAGCAAGTAATATATCCGCACTGTGCACTTTCCTAAGTAACACCGACGTAAATGTTTCTCCCGACAGGAACGCCACAGGCAACTGTCGACCTGTTTGCAACAGGAATATTGGAAAATTGCATTCCGCGAAGGTGACAATGTCTAACTTTTTCTTCTACCTCCTGATTAAAATCGGGTAAGACAGTATAGGAGCGAGTTACTGATTTACGCAGAATGAAGCAAGTTTAACATTTTAAATTGCAGACCGGCTGGCGATATCCTCAATTTGCATCACGTTAAGTCACCCCCTCCCAAAAACTGCAAACCTCTCTTGATCATGCACAGAGGAATTTCAACTACGACCTTAACTACCGCCTCAATCTTGGGTCGAAGTGGATAAAATGCCCAAACACACGCCAGTTATATTTTCAGACATAATTTTTCAACTGCGGAGTTAAAATACATCAATTCTAAGTTTAGTAGCTGAGGGCACCGTACTTTAGAAGTAGCATGGTATCGTATATCTTCAACAAAACGCTGAATCACAACTATCAAGTGCATAGCCTCTGCTTCAAGCGACAACCGCTTAAAAGTGCACCCCACTTGAGCACAAATTGATGCGTACCAAACCCAAATGTATCTATTCTTAACAAAGTTACTTCGCTTTAGATGCACAAAAATAATCGCCTTAGTAGACCTGCTAAGCATGCAATATTTAGCTCAATCCAACAATAAATATTCTTTAAACGATCAACTCTGTACGTATCTTGTCGGTGCTGGTGCATGTATGACCTCGAACGATCAGGATTTGAAGAATGAACTGTTTGAACCCTGAAAATACGGCAATGTAAATTCATACAGCCATTTTTTTACGATCGCTTACTATAGTGTGAGTTAAGCTGATGCAAGAGCAGAGTTTGGCAACTAACGTAGCAACAAGTGACAATGGCGCATATTTAGGGAAAATAGGGAAAGAACTGCTGACTTAAGGTTGTTCTTCGAGCTTTATGCTTGAGTTTTTGACCATTGTTTCGCAAGTGATCATTAAGGTCTCTTTCAAAGAGTCCCGTTTGTAGATGCGTCGTTCAAGCCATTCAAGTACTTCAATGTTTCTATTAGTTGCCCCCTGAGTCGTCTTTGCTCGAGAGAGATCAGACCCAGTTCTTTTAGGCGATCTTCATACGACTTGTTTCTCAGCTGAGGTATCAAATTCGTTGCTCTGCGTTGGACTCTTTCCATGTTATCGATATCTTTACGTTATCGATATTTTTACAGAGATGTGGCGACCAGAATTGAACAGCAAATTCTAAGTGTGGCCTCACTAATGCCTTATACAAGGGAACGATGATGTCCTTGGACTTGTATTCAAAGTTTCTGGTGATGAATCCCAGCACTCTGCTTGCCATTTTCGCACTCATGTCAACTTGCTGACTGTGTTGTAGTTTGTTTGCAATGGTGATTTCCAAGTCACGTTGTTGGGTGACAGTAGCCAATTCTGTCCCATTCATTTTGAATGGGATGGAAGGATTCACCAGCACTACGAGCATTACTGTACATTTGTCGACATTAAAGTTCATCTGCCACGTTGCGCTCCATGCCATGAGGCGGTCAAGGTCTTGTTGGAGCTCGGCTCTTTTCGTGGCAGGATGACAAAGTTTAGTATCATCCGCAAATTTACTGATTTTACTACGGGTATTAAAATCGAGATCATTGATGTAAATTGAGAACAGAAGTGGGCCAAGCACGCTACCTTGAGGAACCCCTGATGATACCTGTGTCCAGGCGTTCTACGCTCCTTCAAGCTTCACTCGCTACTGCCGACCCGTAAGCTATGCCTTGATCCATCGTAAATAGTTACACTGGATGCCATGGGCTTCCATTTTTTTTTATTAACCGGCGATGGGAGACTTTATCAAAAGCCTTTTCCCGGGACTGCCACTGAAAGCATTACATGCTAAGGCATGGACAAACGTACGAATGGATAGTGATACTAGCGAATGCATCAAACCAAACATATTAATTTTGTTTGCTGTATCACTATTTCGATGAATGCATGTGAGGGTGGAAGGATTACTCGCAATTTATTTACTCTCGAGTTCAGTGAAACAAAAACTGTTGCCGAAAATTTCACTAGCGCCGGAAAGCCACGGAAACGATCTGCCAACCTAAACGGAGGCACGCTACAGCATCCAGTATTACTTAGGAACGAGGAACATCAGACTACGGCAAACTATCCATTTATTCGCGTTATCATATTCCACACTATATTTTTGACACTTTAACCCTAGCTAGAGCAGGTCTTAAAGCTGTTATAAACTGCACTTACCAGCGTGAAATTGCAGCGCAATCACCTAAAGGCAAGAAGGAACGAAACATTGATGGTTCGTATAGACGGAGGGGCTGCTGCACTTTTTTACACAATAGAATTAAGTTACTTCTAATAAAAGCTAGGTAATTCTAGAAAGGTAATATTTCAGTGTGAGCAGATCTATTGTCCCTTGAATCCACTAACATTTTGTAACAGTGGTCCTGAACCATGTTGTTCCTGTGGCAGACACCAAGAGAGTGGTGTCCGCTAAGAGAAGAGCTAACCGGGATGCTATTACTGGGACAGTGGGGCGTTACCTTGGCGCCAGAGAATTTGCATGAAGGATGCTGTCTCTGATTTTATCTGCTTCCGGGAGGTTTGTCCCGAAGAAGACTATTTTTTGAGAATTCTCGGGATAAACCGTGGTTAGACGATCAGTGGCGGTTAGCTTTCGAAGCTAAACAAGCGGCTTATCGAGCATGGCGGCGTTCGCGTGACCGCACGTTCTGGCTGACCTATGTTGATCGCAGGGGAGAAGCTAAGCGTGTCTAAAAGTGGGTACAGCAGCGTCAGCGGCAGCGTTCCATGGAGTCCTTGCTGAGTAATGACCATTCCACATCGGTTGTGGAGTGAGCTAAAAGGTTCAGTTTTTGGTGCTGAACCTTGGTGCTGCCCCTTGTTGGTCCCGGTGGAGGTATCACTGCTGATCCCTTGGCTAGGGCGAGGCTCTTGTCGGCTCTCATTGACGGGAAGCAGAGCAGAGATGACTCGTCATTGCCTCATGGATGTCACCCTGAACGACGTTTAACCTCTTTGGCGTTCAGATCTGATACAATCAAGCTGCTGCTTGAAGGCCCTAATTCTTATGGAGGTGTGGACCCGGGGCGCATGTTTCCTCTGTTTTGAAAGCAGCTTGCTGGCGTTCGTGCTCCTAAGCTAGCAGTGATCTTCCAGCGCCTGATACGTTTAGGAAATTTTCCCCGATGTTGGCGTACTGGGTATATTGCTCCCATTCCCAAGGGTCCAGTGTCGCAAATGTCGTCAGCTACCGACCCATTACGCTGATGTTCATTTTGTCGAAAGGGTTAAAAAAATTGGTCGCGTGTCAGCTTGGTCATTTTGTTGAGGTTACGGACTTGCTGCCTGCTGGTCAGTTCGAATACAGAACTGGCTTGGGTTGCTATGACGCATTGTAGTTGGTATCACACCATTTACAGTCTGCGCTGGATTGTCGATGTGAGGTACGCCTTGTACAGTTGGACTTAAGCGCGGCGTTAGACAGGGCCAATCACAGGGGTCTATTATACAAACTTGAGTTGTTTGGTGTGGGTGGCAGGGTTCTGCCATGCAATCGGGATCTGGCTTCTGAGCGAACGCAGAGTGTGTCTGTTGACGACGTTTTGAGTGCCTCAGTCGTTGTGGAGTTTGGCGTCCCTCAGCGTAGCGTGCTTGGCCCGCTGTTGTCCGTTCTGTATACTAGTGACCTGTTCTCTTCGTTCGAAAAGAGGATGATCAACTATGCCGACGATTCCACTTTGATCGCAGTGATACATGCTCCCCGCATGCGTAATGCTGTCGTCCAGTCTTTGAATAGAGATTTGTCAAGCATTAGTGCGTGGTGCTTGGCGTGGAGTATGAAACTGAATGCCAGTAGGACCAAGTCGATGAATATCAGTCGGTCCCGGACACTCGTACAGCAGCATCCACATCTGGATATAGAAGATACTTTGCTTCATGAGTGTAGCTCATTGGAGATTCTTGGTGCTGTCTTTGATGAGAAGCTTAATGTTTAGCCGCTTATTAGCCGACTGGTGTCACGTGTTTCCACTGAGTTTGGGCTCTTGCGTAAGGTGAATTCTGTGTTTGGTGACAGTGAGGTTGTCTGCAGATGAATTTATGTTTTTTGCTGCCTGTATTGCTCACCGTTCTGGGATTCAGCTGCTGACAGTCACTTGCGTCTGTTAGACCGACTTGCTAGTTGAGCCAGCAGGCTGTGCGCTGATAATGATCTGGTGACCCTCTCCCTCAGGAGAAGGGTTGCCGAACTCTACATGTTTTATAAGGTGTACTATAATGAGAGGTATTGGTTGTATTCATCTGTCCCTGCCCTCAAAGCCGTTAGGAGAATTACACGTGCTGCGGTTGGCGCGCACTCTTTCATGTTGGAGAATGTTAGGTACCAAACTCATCAGTGCGGTCTGTGCATCGTACCTTGGATTGTTGGGATTTGGAAATCATTGCCGGCATCAATTTTCGTAGTGTTGGCCTGCGGGCGATTAAGTCAGCTGTTAGTGGCTTATTGTTGGATTTCCTTTAGCCGCGTTTCGGACTTTCTGGTGTTGCAAGGTTGGGTTATGGGTTATGCTACCTATCCGTGGGAGCCCAGACGCGACGTTTTAATTATAATAATAAATGGGGTCTAGGATAGCATCCATGAGGCAATAACAACACATCTCTGCTCTGCTTTCCGTCAAAAGAGAGCCCTAACCAGAGCTCCGCCTTAGCCATGGGATCAGCAATGATACCACCACCGGGACCAACAAGGGGCGGTTAACGAAGGTTTAGCGCTGAAAACTGAACCCTGCAGCTCACTCCTCCAACGATGTGGATGGTCAATATTCAGTAGTAATTCCCTGGAACGCTGCCTCTTACGATGCTGTACCCTCTCATACACACCCTAGTCTTAGCCCTAAGATCTACATAGGTCTGCCACAAAGTGCGGTCATGCGACCCGCACCAAGCCCGAAAAGCCGCTTGTTTAGCTTAGAAAGAAAACCGACACTGATCGCCAAACCACGGTTTGCTCCGAGACCTTACAAGAATAGTCCTCTTCGGGACAAACCTCTCCTATACAGACACAGTCAAGTCATTAAGCAGAGAGATAGGCTCCACACTGTTAATAATCTGGCGCGAAGGTAACGCCCTCACTGCTCCAGTAACAGCCTCCCAGTTAGCCCTGGTCTTAACGAACACCACTCCCCTAGCGTCTATCACAGGAACAACCGGGTTCAGGTCCAGGGACACAACAAGGTGTGAATGGACTGTAATGCCGATAGGGGGGTGGGGGCAAACCGACACAGTTACTAAGTCAAGGACATCAGTCATGACGAGGTCGAGACAATTGCCAGCAATATGCGTGGACCCACGGACTAGCTGCTCACAACTAGATACGGTACAAAAGTTCAACGCAGGGTCGCCATGACCATCAGTCGGTGTAACAGATCCCAAACACTCCCTGTGGCGTGCATTAACATCTCCCATATAGACAAACGCTGACTTAGGAACCGTACTCTGGATGGAGGCCATCGCTGTCAGCAAACAGTGATACAGAGAATCATCAGTTGGGGGCTCCGATAAAATGGGAATGAATAAAAATTATTCAGACGGCCACACACCCTGGCAACTATTATCTTATGACAGGCACATTCATACACTGACTGGCAGGAGGTGCAGAAACTCCTCCGGACTTAGACGGCCATGCCGTGGAATCCAGGTCCCGATCCCCATAGCCTGCGAAAAGGAGACTGAAAAACTGCCAAGGTAAACTCCGCATCATGCCTCCGACTCGTAATCAACATCTCGGAACAGTACACGACCTCTGCACCATGAGACACAAGGCTTAGCTCCGGGAGGTTCGCATGCAGTTGATATTGCAATTAAGGACACGACACTGCCAAGCCCTGCCCGGTCCCGAGTTACTCTTCACATCATCATAAAGTAGACGGCAAATGAAGATAGAAACAGAAATACACAGAAATGTATAGAAATATACGGAAATGTACAAAAATATACAAAGTGGAAGAAAGAAATCCCATAAGCAGAAGATTAGCATACGCAGAAGTACTGTCCACCCGGCAGAGCTGCATACCGAGTACGGCTTATGCAACTCCCAGGTTACCCAGGTTATGATGGACGACACTCACGGTGGACATGTGGGACCGTGGGTGCCTCCACCAACCTCACATGGCCCTGTCGCTCACAGTACGGGATTTGCACGGAAGAGGAGAAAAAGAAGAAAGTAGGAGAAAGGAGAAAGAAGAAAAAGAGAAGAAATTAGAAAAAAGAGAGTCTCGATTGTGCCATCGAGAGGTTGGGAGAGGAGCTGACTGTGGAATGCCGCACACAAGGCTATAGCAACAGCCAGGGGATCTCCTCTTTAGCTACCATTGGCTCCATGAAGCTCATCAGCCTCTCAAACGCATTTCTCGCATGCGGGTTTCCACAACCCGCTTTCTCGGGCTCAAATTCCTGCCAAGCACCAGCCGGTGGCCAATGAAAATGGATACAAGTTTAGTCGCTTGGAATTGACCCTGCGTTTGTCGCCTTTTACGCTACGTGCAGGACGGGAGTGGAATTCTGATGCCTCCACTTTAGTCTCTTTGGCGTTCAAGTCTAGTACTATCAAGGTGCTTCTTGAGGATTTTGTTTCTTATGGCGGAGTGGACCCGGTAAGCATATGTTTCCTCTATTTTATAAGCATCTTGCTGGCGTTCCCGCCCTCAAGCTTAGAGCGATCTTCCGGTACCTGATACCGTTTGTAAAGTTTCTCCGCTGTTGGAGTACTGGGAATCTTACTCCCATTCCCAATAGTCCAGTGTCACCCAATGTGGCCAAATACCGCAAAATTACGATTACGCCCGTTTTGTCCAAGGCGTTCGAGATTTTGGTGGCTTGATATGCTGGGTCTCTTTGCTGAGGTTACATGATTGCTGTTTGCTGGTCAGTTTGCGTACAGAAGTACTTTGGGTTGTTGTGAGGCATTATTGTCGGTGTCATACCATATACAGTGTGCGGTGGAGTGTAGTTCTAAGGCACGCCTTCTACAGACGAACTTTACTGCCGCTTTTGACAGGGTCAACCGCGGGGATCTTTTGTTCAAGTTGAAGTTGTTTGGTTTGAGCGGTAGGGTACTGTCAATCATATGTGATAATTATTATTTCTGAGCGACTGCAGAGTGTGACAAGTGACACGCTCTTTCTGCTAGAGATAATGCTGATCAACTATGCTGACGATTGAATTTTTATAGCAGTGATACCTACCCACAGCATGTGTAGTGTTGTCGCCCAGTCTCTGAAGAGGGACCTTTCGCGTATTAGTGTATGATGCTCAGCCTGGAGTATGAAGCTGAACGCCAGTAAGACTAGATCTATAATTGCCTGTCAGTCTCGGACGCTTTTACCGCAGCATCCACCTCTGAAAATAGATGACATCTTCCTCCAGTGGTGTAGCTCCTTGGAGATTCTCGGTGTTGCCTCTGATGAGAAGCTTACTCTTGGGCCCCACATTAGGCGACTGGTGTCGCGTGCTTCCAGTAAGATTGGGCTCCTGCGTAGTTTTAATTTTGTGTTTGGTGACAAAGATGTTGCCCGCAGAGGCTTTTATGCCGTTTTGTTGTGCTGCCTGTGCTGATGTACTGCTCACATGTCTAGAAATCAGCGGCTGACAGTCACCTGCGTCTGCTGGAACAACTTGTTAATTCAGCAAGGAGGCTGTGCGCTGAAAAAGATCTGGTAAATCTATCCCATAAGATAGGGGTGGGCGGACTCTGTTTGTCATAAGTGTACAACAATGGGAAACATTGTTTGCATTCTCTATCCCTGCCCTCAAGGTCTTTAAGAGGATTGCACGTGGTGCGGTTGATACGCACTCCTCCCCTTTGGAGAATGTTAGATGCAGAACTCGTCAGTTCTGTCGGTGCTTCGTGCCGTGGTCTGCTGGGGTTTGGAATTCACTGCCGGCATTGGCTTTCGGTCGTGTTGGCCTGCCGGCGCTTACGTCAGCTGTTAATGTTTTTCATTTTCTTTATCAGCGGTTCGGGCTTCCCGGTGTTGCATAATGCTTCATTTGGGTAGTACTACCTGTCCGTCGTGGCCGGAGCGTGGCATTTCAATAATAATAATTATTACTCAAGTTGTAGAAAAATGTTTCCCATAGTTCACAAATAAACAGTCAGGCTGCCTGCTTCGTCATGCGTGAAGATTATGCATCTAACATGTAAAACTTTGCAATGGCTGCCATAAATTTCAACAAAATAATAATAATAATAGATCAGTTGCTTCAAAGATAGAACCTACGCTGCACTTTTTTATTCTCCCACAAGCGATTTCGTACAATTAGCACCGTCACAAACTTATAAATGACTGTATGTACACACAGAATTTGGTCAAGCTCGATAAAACGCAATAAGTCTCACAGCTTCACATTGAGAGTCGTGGGCTAAGTTATCGGGATGATTATGCTACTACTGCAAGATACGCTAATGTCTCGTGCATTAGCAAATACGACTTAAATATCTATTCTTATTACACTGACAGCATCCAACACATACTAGTGTAGTCCAGTACAAGAGTCCTAAATAGAATTGATGAACTAAAAGATAGATATTTAAGTTTTACGTAATGATTTGTGACAATGATATTATCTTACTCTACGGTATAAGCTCAATTTACATGATGAGTTATTAGTTATTACTGAAATTAATAACTGTCGATCTTCCATTTAGAGCTTTCATATTTCTTACTAATTAACGGATTTCCCAACCTAACCTCTGTAAGACTTCCTGTCTATGCTTAATTTGATTGTCCTATGTAATGAAACGATAAAAGCAAGAATTTTAAACCTCTAAAGTTGTATATGAGTCCCAATTAAAGCATCCAATTGAAGAGCATCAATGCTTCATGGAATACATCGGCCTTGCATTACGTTTAAAATAAATGAAGTTCCTTACCTATTCTGTCTTGGAGTCCTTCGATGTAAGTAATTTTCATTTCCTGTCAGTGAAAATCTAGAGCGCAATAAAGACAAGAGATCCCGACAACATCAAAACAAAGCTTATTATTACACTTATGAGTCCATGTTCCTGCAGCTACTCATATCTTACCGCGCTTGGCGTTTCAATAACAAACCTCGCCTGAAACTCAACAATGGAGATGCTTTAATTCCATTCCATTGTTTTCGAGCAAATTTTGGTCAACTCGGATATATCGCTAACATTGTTACATATGTCGTGACTGCTAAATTATTCAGGCTTTATATTGTACGGTAGACCTGCTCCTTCTATATCAACTCGGCACTGCTACAGCTCCTCCCCCCCAACCCAATTGACCAAATCCTATTTCAGAAGATGGCGCTATCTTAAACTCAGAGTTGTCATGCAATATTACGAAAAATGTCGACATTGACGTTCCTTGTCAGAAGATTCAAATTTTAGTACATGCTTCTTTGACATACGGGAGGGCGACTGTCTTCGCTGTAAGGATGCATTTTTCTCACATTGCTAATTATGCATAAGGACATAAAGTCAACATTGATCTTTGATTTTTTATGGGTTAATCTGCAGCACAGACGTAAGCACAGCATAAGCACTCACTGTCGAGGAAAAAGGCTCCAGTTTAAATGTGATTTTTGCATCATTCGATTGCTTTCATCTCAGCCCGATTTTATTCTCGTGATTACTTTAGTTCTTTGTGCTCCAACGGTGATTAGAACCTTGTAAAGCGACACCCGCTCAATAAGGTGCATTGTTATGTATGAAAAAATTGTGCAATCGCATGGGATTAACAGAGCAATAATGTTGTATATAGAAGAGGTGTTGCGCTCAAGAGCGCCGCCCCGGCACCTCTGCAGTTCATGGTGGTTTGCCTTCTTTAATTCATCAAATGAACAATTGCCCGCTTTAGATGGCTAATTTATTCTTAGGAAATTAGCCAGTCTCAGCACGAATTTCTTACTCGTCGTATGCGATTCGGATCTAGTGCACGAAATGGTGTGCATATACGCGAAACCCTCCAGAGCCCCGGCACCCAAACAATGGCCGCCGGACCCCTGCATGGTAAGGGACAATGCACAATAGATCGCAACTCACGTGCAAGAGGAAGATGTTGGTTGGTCCAATGTTGACTGGCCCGTTTCTCTCGGTGGGCACGTATCTGTAGAACTCGGTGTTGTTGTGGTACCACTTGAGAGAATAGAGCTTCGTGTCGCTCATGTCGTAGACGCATCTGAGAGTGGCGGTGCCTGACACGAAGGCATATTGCGGAACTTCGAGGGCCTGCAGCAGACTACCACTCACGCCTGCGGTCAACCAAACAAACGCTATGAATATCAATATAACAATTTGTCCTGGAGTATTTTAGACATTTGCTGGGAACCACTGAGTGTGCATGTGTCTGTGTGTGTTCTCCAATATAAAGTAACATCGACCAAGCTCAAACATATTAACATATCTTAGCCTATCTATCTAAACTTACCACGCATGGATCAAGGGCCACAGTAGCAAAAATTTGTTGCACAAGCAAGTGAAATATTAATATCAGAACTAAGAATTCAACGAAAGCGATCGAATGATTTCTAAGCTGAGTTACAGGAAGTTCCATATTGCCGGTGGTATGTCAGACAGCGTCCGCATGTCGAATCTGAATACAGTCCTCACGGAAAGTCATCGCTCGCAGCACTACAAAACATGGCACAACAAGCGCCAGACGCCCTATGCGTCGTGCAGACACTGTTTTCGCCGAGCTCGACAAGGCCTATGCCTGGACACACACCTGTAATTTCGCCCTTACAGCCCTCACTTTCCCCTCCCTACAGCGAGCTGCTCCGTATTATTTATCATACTCCCGGACTTACCTTACCCACGTATTTTGCAAAAAAGTTGTTTCTAACATGCATTGTAACCGTGCGGTGAGACAAAAATGAGACTTAGCTAGGTTTATAAGTTAAAATCAACAAAATATTATTTTGTACTGCTGCCGCTACCTCAAAAAACTCTGTATAACTTGAGTGTGGCGACTCCACCACAGAAATGGGTAGAAGTTTAATCATCTGGTAGTTTAAGTTTCGTCTTCCAGAGATTATCAGATTTACGTAACAACTTCAACTCAAGCAGCCGCACAAGCTAAAGTTCATGGCTGTAGCAATCTCCAGAATCTTGCAGCAGACAAAGGTCTGGTGAATAATCAGGTAAGTATTTCAACTAATTTGTCTGATCGGTTTCCACTGACAATTAGGTGCTCAAATAAAAGATTAAGATTAAAAGAATAAAAGGAATAAATAAATAAAATGAAGAAAAAGAACAAGAGAGTCATGTGCAAATGTTTTTAGACTACCTCAATTCAAAGCATAGTAACATAAAGTTCAGGAGTGAAATAGAGCATAACAATGAACTGTCCTTTTTAGAAGGAGCCGTTCATCGCGTAGACAATGTTTTTTAGGACTACTGTTTACCGTGAATCAACTTTTTCAAGAATAGGCACCGGTTTTTTTTAGTTACTGTGACAACCGATTGCAATATAGTAGTGTTGTGACACTTTTACTCCGTGCTTGGAATTTTGTTCAATTTTTATCAGCCTCCATTTAGAGTTAAGCTTTCATAAGCACTATTTTATATCCAATGGTTTTCAGTCTATTTTTATTGAAAGGAAAATCAATTTATTTTTAGATAGAATTTACCCAAAAGGCAATGATCAACCAGTTATCAACTATCGTACTTACTTGGTTTTCCCTCTTTTCTGTCCCCAGTCTTGCAAACTACGTGCAGAACCCCTCAAAAAGCTAACAACATATTTCCCTACACTAAATTTTATTATCATTTCAATCAATAAGTTCGAAATAGGTTCCATATTCCACCATAAGGATCGCCTGTCTGACCCTCTGCGCTACGTTGGTTCTACCACTCGTAGCCTTTTTTCCAGAATTATTGTCGAGCACAGAAGTGTCAGTTCCAAGACCGGTATTTCATTATCCACCCCTTCCCATTCCTCTATTCGTGATCATGCTTCTCAATGTAATAGTGCAGTATCCATAACTCATTTCAAACTAACTGCTTCCACCACTGGCATACAGTATCTAAGAACCATAGAATCACTGTACTTTTTTCACAAAATAAAACCTGACCTGAATGATATACAGAGCGCCACCCCTCTGCTGGTCACCGGTTGTCCTTAATTAGTTAGGTGTAATAATTCAGTTTATTTTGTTCACATTGCTGTTAACTTTTCAGTAACATATTATTCTTTATTCATTTCAGAATTGTTGATGATTGGCCGATTGTGCCTGAAACGTTCATTTTAACAATTACGAACTATTTGCATTGTAGTAAATTTTAGTAAGATGCCTACTTTTACATCCTCTCTAGCTTAACTGTGTTTAATTCGAATAAATGTTTCACTTTAGAACAAATTACGAAACTACCAATCAGTGACTCTGATCTGCATGACTTAACTGGATGGGGAAACGTGCAGTAGCGAAATGATTTAGCTCACTGCTAATGTGACGATGAATCACGGGCATTGCTCCAGTGATTCTTGTTAAGTGAAAAAGTGTTATAGTGCTTTTGTTTAGTTCAGTGATGTATTCGAGCTAAATAGCTTTTGTTTGTTTGTGGCTTCCGTTCTGAGCTCCGATTCCCGCTGTGGATCGATATTCAGTGATTGAGTGTAATTATTCTACAATGTGAAAAATCATGTGATTCAGTTTTTTTTTCATCTGAAAGGCTAACTATCTACAGAGATGTATCATCTTGAGCTCCACAATTTTTTTAAATCAAATGCGCTATCAGCGACAAACTATTGCTCTAAAGAAACTCCAAAAACCAGCAGTAGAATTCACTCGATTAGATAGTTGACACTAGATAGACCCTTTACGTCCGACTACATTTGTTCATTGGACTGAATTTTTCATTACTGTTAGCTCACTAAAAGTGCTCTACTACTTTTGGGAGAAGAGTAGCGACTGCGGTGCTGCATTATAATAACACTGTGACCTACACGCTCACTTGATCACTGCATTTCACGATGTACTGAAGAAGGTAACATTTCTACCGCACTGTCGTTAGATGCATGCGGGATGTAAAGCTCGTTTCGGATGTCTAAGCCAGTAATTTTTCCAGCGTACTTTTCCATAACCGAAAAGCTAGTTACTTCATATCCGTACAGCAAACCAGCTGATCAATTCGTAGGTTGCAGTTAGGAGCGATTGAACAGTGTCTAAACTTTTGAACTATTCTCTGTCCATTTTATCAAGGCAGTTTGGGCATGGTCAAATTCCTCGACAGTGTTGCCAATTTTATTGGTCTTTCTGAGATTTCTCTATATGTAGGAAGTGGGCGTGGCTAAGATATGGGCAGAACAACTCTCAGATATGCACATAGAATTGGCAACGCTGAAGAGGAATTTGACGATGCCCGAAGTGACTTGATGAAGTGGACTGAGTATAAAAAGTCAGATGCCGTCGATATTTCAGAAAAGAAACACCGTACTGGTTTTCACAATATGAAGCTCAACTATGATCTAGAAAAATCATCGTAAGACGAAGAATATAATTTAGGTTTCAGCATACAGCAGCCGCTGATATTTGACGAGAAATATTACTTACTCGTGTATAATTCCCCAATCAATGGTTACTTTGGTAAGCATCTTTCAAGAGCAACATGATTTCATACATGTAATAGTGCAGTATCCATAACTCATTTCAAACTAACTGCTTCCACCACTGGCATACAGTACTTTATTGGACAAGTTACTGCATTTGATGATGTTTGGTTACGCTATTGTTCTCTGTTTACTCTTCAAAACCTCCTAAGCTGATAGCGAAGCAGGTATTTTTAGAAAATTTTAGTACTGGAACCGTTACGAGCGTTCGTCAGCACTTCTCTTCAACGCTGTTTTTTATCGGATGGAATCTTCAGCGAGCAGCGAAATGGCGCTGTATTTGGATTCTCTCCATTAAAAATTGCCTGGTCTAAGTACTGAGGGCATACAATTGAGATATGATTCGATTTAAATGGTTTTATATGTTGGACAGTTTTCCTAGGGCCATTTTAGCTGAACGAGTTTTCGCATTTCGCAGAATATTTACTGTTGATGAATACTGTTTGTATTTTATGCAGCATGAGATTACATGAAAATATCCCAAAACTAAATGAAGGGACTTCGCAATTTTTTCAGTTGAATTAGGTCTTCCGTGATAACTTGTAGTCTAAGTAATTAGCTCGTTTTATAATAAATACTACATAAATTCGGATCAGCTTTGTTCTACAACAAATCTGCACATTTTCTGTGGAGGAATATGCAGGAGGTTAGATTTTGGTTCAGAACCTAATTGAATGGGCTTGGCAATATGATACTTCACTCAACAAGACAGCAGTCTTTGCTTTCGATTAATTCGCATACCAAGACCAAAGATCCCTAGCCAGGTGAAACAATATATCAAATAACATTTACCAGTAATACCGCCTTACTTACTGATTTTGTTGTAGAAGAGCTGAATATTCGTGGAAAGCAGTTGATGTTTTTGGTATTGAATATTGATAGGATAGTTCGCAAACAAATCGACCTTCAAATCTTCTACTTTCTAATAATGCTGCTTAGCGTTTACCCATTTATTATAAATAAGATGCATGATTAATTTTTGGACGACTGACGAAACTCAAAATATGCAAAAAGATTCTTACATGGCTTAGTTCAGCAGTGACAGCTCTAATTTAGTCTCAATTTTACTCGTTACAAACATTGGTGGTTTATATATTTATGCATATACTTATTTCCTAAGAAGTCAACAGAAACGTCTTGAACAACTGAAACGGTTGCTGTACATAGATAAAAGTTTATAGTTAGGAATTTCCAGTTACTAAAATATGTCAACACGATGCAAAATATCAACATTCTGCATATTTATTTTTTATTTATTCTACTTTCTCATACATATTCTGAAGACGATCGGGACGTCTGGAAATTCGTCGCTTATCTAGTACTGCGCACTTCAAATTCAAAATGGACCAACTGAAACTTAGCACATTCTCATCATTTCTAGGCTAACTCAAAGCTGCCTCGTCCAGCCTATTGCTAAATTAAATATATATATACATGAAGCTCAACTAAGAAATAAAGAGACTGAATTTTTCAACGGTATCACTTAAACGATAATAGCTCATAGATGGCAGGAACCCGAGTCCCGGCTCCCCTATGAGAATAGCCTTCTTGTTCCGTCTATCGTCAGTTACTTTATGTAATCTGCATAAACTAAAACTTAAAACCAAATTTCATTATTTCGACTGACTCATCGTGATTTTATCTTATATGGATTGATAGTCTACTGTTTCAGTTTTAATTTAAGTATTTTATTCAAATTGAACTTTACTACAATTCATTTACCTCTCAGCTTCATTTCATTCATATAACTCCAGCGATTTCTATTAAACACGATACAACTGCATACAACTCCAGCGATCACTATTAAAACGACACAACTGCATACAACTCCAGCGATCTCTATTAAACACGATACAACTGCATACAACTCCAGCGATCTCTATTAAACAC
>LQNS02277718.1:20319726-20365254 GCA_001587735.2 Parhyale hawaiensis
CTATTAAACACGATACAACTGCATACAACTCCAGCGACCACTATTAAAACGACACAACTGCATACAACTCCAGCGATCTCTATTAAACACGATACAACTGCATACAACTCCAGCGATCTCTATTAAACATTAAACACGATACAACTGCATACAACTCCAGCGATCTCTATTAAACACGACACAACTGCATACAACTCCAGAGATCTCTATTAAACACGATACAACTGCATACAACTCCAGCGATCTCTATTAAACACGATACAACTCGAGCGATCTCTATTAAACACGATGCAACAGCATACAACTCCAGCGATCTCTATTAAACACGATGCAACTGCATACATCNTCTATTAAACACGATACAACTGCATACAACTCCAGCGATCTCTATTAAACACGATACAACTCGAGCGATCTCTATTAAACACGATGCAACAGCATACAACTCCAGCGATCTCTATTAAACACGATGCAACTGCATACATCTCAACTTAATTAGCCACAATCACCCACCTTCATCAGTTTTAAATTGATTCGACACATTTAACTTTACTTTACTTGAACTCCATTTGCAACCGTTCAATTCTATTTAACCAAATTCAACTTCATTGATGAAACTTAATTGTATTTAAGACTGTGTCAAATCTGAATTTGACTCTATTCGAATCACAATAAATATCCCAACTTTTGTTAGTTCTTTTGTAATTCCATTTACATGTACATACTTTCATCTACCCCGTTCCTTGCTGCTCCATTTAATTGCAGTCAATTCCACATAACTCCATTCCACTCTATTGTACATATTGCTGCATACGTCTTCATAAACATCTGTACAACTTACGTGACCGTGCATAAGTTGATTCATGTCCATAAAACTCCAGTGAACTCCACATCATCTCATCAAATTCCACCGCCTAACAAAATACTTTAAACTACAAATAGCTCTATTGAGGCACTAAACTTAGTTCAACTTTGTCTAACTCCATTCAACTCCAGTTTTCTACACTTAACCTCAATATTTTCAACTCCATATATGAATCCATTTAAGTTCACGTATGATGTTATAGAAATTAAAAGAATTCACATACCAGTAAAATCCAGAAAACTTTATAAAATTATGTACATTGCGCCTTACTTTCATCCAGCTCTGTTTAGCTGAGTTTAACTCCTTTTAATGCACTCTCTGTTGATCCAAACAACACCCATGTAAAGTAACTCTACAAAGCTCCATTCTAGAGTACATTCTATAAGCCCACTTAAAGCTATGCAACTCCATATACTTTCATAATACTCCACAGCCTCCACAACACTTCTACGAAACACATATAGCGGCTTGTAAGCCTCTTGAACCTCAAACCTTTCCACTATGTGCGTCTCCTCTTAACTATCTCAACTATTTCTCAACTATTGAACTCGTTTAAACTCGATATAACTCCACCTACATCCACAAAACTGCATTGGGCTCCAATTAGCTTCATGCAATGGTGGCTTATTACATCCCCTCATCATTTCAGTTAACTCCATTCACCTTGATATAGCTTCAAGTAATGCCGTTCAATTACCTTTAATGCAGTTGACTCGATATCCAATAATGACTCCAAATGAGCCAAGTTTTTTTTAGAAAAAAGTGTAACCAAGGGCGCACCAAAATTGAATTCACTTCTTACCTTTCCACATTTGCTACTCAAACACTGGAGACGCCGCCTTACCTCTCAGCAAGTTAATTACCTCCACAAAATTTAGGAGGGTGTGTAGTTGCTAGCGTTTGTCTGTCTGCTAGCCACTTAACTTAAAAAGTCATTTAAGGGTCCACATGAAATTAACATGAACTGTTAGGAGATGCCCGGAGAAACACATGATGAAGGGTGGCGACGCTCGATTGGACGCAGAAATTAAGCCTTCGATGTTTCACTTGTTTGGAACTTCCGACAGTTACGGTAGCTTCGGCCCGTTGATTAAATTTAAATTCAGGCAATGACTCTAAATCGATTGCTCTTATGATAATCTGCAATTCCTTATTGTTCCATTAAACGGAATTTTCAGTTCGCCCAACGTAATCGCGCTGCTTCCAACAATTGCAACACGACTCAAACAAGCAAAGCTAAAGGTTCTGTCTAAAGTAACTGACAACTCAAGCGGCAAAGGCTTAATTTCTGTGCTCAGCCGAATGTGCCCTTACTTTTCGTGATGATACATTTCGCCGTTTGTTTGACTGTCTGTATGTTGGTTTGTGCGCTTGCTTTTTCTTTTTTTGAAGAAAATCCCAGAAAGGCATGAACGGATCCTCAGACAAAAAAATGGAGGAACTGCTAGGGAAGTCACGAGACTCTAATGGTAAAATGTTGATACTGATGCGAAAGAATACTTATTTTATTAGCCCATATCAAATTCACGTTAACTTTCCCTGCTTGGCGGAAATCAGCGCTGTCGGAATGCTTATCCACTCTCCAGTTGATACTGAGTGTCACGTTGCTTGAACAAAGCACATTTATCCAGCCTTAGCTTGTAAAAGTGTTAGGGCGAGTTCGCTTGGGTCGCCAAAGCCCACCTAAGACAAGCCCACTGGACTTGACTTGTCCGGACCTGCAGACAGGAAGTTTGGCTGCACCACGTTGAACAGTAGTGTGGCAGCTGTTAGAAGCAACCCCGTTATGTCGAGCCGACTGAATTATCCATTGCACAAAGTAAGGCTGAGTTCTTGGAAGTCTCTCAAATAGTCGATTGAAGGTTAACACATGAATCTTCAGTCTTCAAACATTCAGTAGAAAGACAGCAGTAATGACTAATGAAACTAACCACAAGTACTTTTTCTTATTGTAACAAAATTCATGGGTTTCCCTCAGATATTGCTTATGCCAGAATTCTAGAACAAATGACAGTTCGGCTTCATTATTACTCACAGGTTAATTACTCACTAGCCGGACGCGGGCAAATTTTAAGGATAGAAAAATGTTTTCTCTTACATTAGTTTAACCTGAGGTAGCGCTTCTAACTTTACCCACCCCTTTGATCCAATGTCCGCCGCTTAACCCTGTCTTTCGTTAAGCAGTCCGTCTACCTTGCACCTCGTCTAACCTTCCCTAGTGTTCTGATTTCACTTGTGAATCACGCATGTGTTTGGTCAGCAAAGAATTCGCACTAGTGTCTTGATAAACATAGAAATACGACGGTACTTCTTGCATTGTTCTCCTATGTATTTGCACGCCTTTTCTATGCTCTGTTTCCCACAGTTTACAGATGATGTAGTTCATAATCTCACACATTTCTTTTTTTTTCTTTAGCGCATTCGAGTGTTTCGCAGTATTACGGGACTCGTTGATGTTAATCAATAGCTCATCTTTACCTTCTACGTTTAATACAATAACCGTAAAACAACAATCTCGGCCAATACCATCAGTCACAGCAGCGTCACCATCTATCTGTATTCAAGCTGCCATTGTATTTCCGTAGACGTCGCACCGCACAGTCGCTTCAAAAAATATTTTATAGCTGAGATGTCCAATACTACCTTGTCTATTCTCCCTCACCGTATCCTAGCTACGAATCAAGCCCTATGAAGAATGTCATCTGCCACCAGCAAAGAGAATATGATATTGGGTGAGAAAAATGAAAAACGGTAAAAATGATACCGGTGAACTGATCTTCATGCCTTTGCTTCGAAACCGACTGAAAATATTTTCAAAAGCGAGCAAAAAGAAGACATCTATGGTTGAACTGCCTTCTAGCGAAAACCAGAGCTTCTTGCAAGTTCAATTTTCTCCTATCTAATACTCAAAAGCGTAACGAGCAGACGCATGGACGGACAAACGGACGGATGGAGCCACAAGCAGAATTATATCATAGATGCTCGTTCAACAATCATTATACAAACCACTATGACCGCACACAAAAACTTTTCATGCAGAAATTCGTCGAGCCTTATTATCTCCCGTGCGCCATCGTAGAAATTCCTCAGTTTTCTGCGATTCCCCGTAAAGGAGTAGGGAAGCTAGAAGGCAGACAAGTATTAAGCGAAATCGGCGCTATTGGTGCGCGCATCTTGGTTTTCCTAGAATTTATAGTAATAATGTACTTGTTCCTTCCTCCTTTCCTTCCTTAATTCCTTCCTTCCTTAGTTCGTTCGTTTCTGCGTTAGTACAACTTTTACGCTTTCACTATAAGATAGGATAAAATAGGATATTATCAAAGCGATCTCAGTAGGGAAGAAGCGGAGCCAAGTTTCAATTTTTTAAAGCTGTTATGTTGCTCTAAATTCATATTTAGAAGATTTGCTGTCAGACGTTGAACTTGTTTCGCACTTCTTATATCACGGTGTTTCGCATGAAAGATACGCGTCTGGAGTATCAATGATAAAGAATATTTTTGTTCTGGGTAATTTCCACATGTCCCAGCTACTAGTAGCTCTCTTCCAGGTTTTCACACTCCATTGTAGGAAAATATCGAAATTTCGCATACCTGGAGCTACATATATTTATGAAGTCTCTATCCTGTCTACGAACGCATAATTAACCCTTTGCCTCCTGAAATTCAGATAACATTTTTTTCACTTTTTTTTTGTTAAATTTATGAAAAATAGATTAGTTAAAAACATATTTGAAAAAAAAAATTAGTTTTACTTGCAAAAAACTGTATTTTTTACATCGGCTACTACAGATGCCGTCAGTGTCTTGGGTAATTTACATGATGCATAGCTTTTGTATAGGGAAAAATAGAGAGTGGCATCTGATGATGCCGTCAGGAGGCAAAGGTTTAAACAAAACCGTACCAACTCAGCCGTAAATTTTCCTCCGAAAATACTATTGGAATACTTGGCTATGTTCAATTAGTAGCTGCCCTCTTACAAAGAAAGAGATATGAGACAGCTATATCAAAGAAAGGTGGCGAAAAAATAGTAAGAGACACAGCAGTATGTAAGAAAAGTATTATTATTATTAAATTACACTAGACTGGTGACGTGGGAACGGAGAAACTCCATAAGGTTGACAAACTACCACGCAACCAATCAAGAGAGCGAAGAAAAAAGAAAGAGAAGTTTCGAGATCACAAAATAGCTCTGTGTACACATCGTATAAAGCTGTCTATACCCGCCCCAGCAAAGACAGAGCCATCAAAGCCATCCCAAACATACACGCATGATAGAAAAAAACGAACGAGAATACTGGCACGTATGGCATCTACCGGTTCCAAGGCAAACTTATGATGAGCACCAATACGCTGAGTATACCTCACCCGAACAAATGGCTCCAGATGAAACTCAGACAGTGGATGACTAGGGCAATTATATATTTTATACAGAAAGCAGACCCACCAACTCTGTGACGATATGCCAGATCACAAGGCACAACACCTTCCAGCATGAACGCACATCGACGAACCACTTTGTCAAGCAAACACAGATGGCAATTGGCAGCAGAACCCCAGAATACTTGTAAAGTAAAGGTAAAGTCAAGTTAGACCACACCCTCACCTGGTAAACCCACATGCACTGGTTTGTGCTGCGGGTATAGGCCCACTGGCCCCAGATGAGTAAGTGTAGTCGCAGTCGCAATCGGGTCACCAAGAACTATGGCGCCAATTTGACGGAAGCAACAAATGACTCGAGACCCCCACCACCCTCATCTCTGAGGAAGGCAGTTCTGCCACTGCGTTGAGCATTCACACACAACTTGCCGAGTCAGCACACCAAGATCTGCAAAGAGCTTGCGTGTCTGGCGGAGTATCGAACCAGCGAGCGATACATGGTGTTAGAGCTGAGAACGGAAGCATCCAGCTACCGTGGCAGCAGTATTCCAGAAGAGCGAGGACATAGCAATTAAAGGAGCGACGTGTCACTCTACCGAGCCAAATACCCTCAAAGCACGTCTCATTAGACCAATTTTCTGCTATGCTCGTGAGGCAACCGAACGAATGGGGGGCTCAAACGTCAACTTTGGATAAAATATTGACACCCAAAATTACCAAGTCATCAACCACTATGAGTAACACACCATCCAATATGAGTGCGGTGAAAGGAGGTCTCACTGTACGTGACCTAGACTCGAGCATGGTCTTAGTCTTGCCAGCATTTAGCCTCATCCCTCTCCTAGAACACCAAGAATCAATCACTTCCAAATCACGCTATACGGATTATGAAACCTAAAACCTATCACTAGGCTAATCGCCAACAGCCAGCAAAGTAACATTACCAGCGTAACCAACAAGTAAAGTATTAACAAGAACAAACAGGTCCGCTGTATATACGATGAATAAAAAACAATAGGCCCAGAACACTACCCTGTGGGACATAAGAAAACTGATAAATATGGGAAAACCTGCTACGTTAACAACAAAAGCCATTTACTGAAAAATTGATCAAATTTGCGATAACAAGAAGACTACAACACTCTGTTAGCAGAGACCTTTGCTGAGCAATGCAATGTTAATGAAGATTTCAAGTTGGTCCTGAGTCAGGATATCCTTGTTATCATCATGAATACATGGTCATTTGAGTCTTCCAATCCTATGGACGGCTTCTATAACTTTCTTGAATATTTATCGATAGCTCATGCAGTAGTGTTCTGATGTACACTGATACAAACGTGTAGTCACACACACAAACGAACAAACAAATAATCACAAAAATTTGATCATTGGTGGCTTGTAACATTTCCTGCAAATTTGATGTAGATCCGTCCATTACTTTTTGAGCTATTTTCAGACAGATATAAAAAGAAATATTTCGACGCACAGCTAAGCGGAAGGCCAGACCATCACAAAAATGTGGCAATTTTCTCTTCGTGTCATATCAAAAATTTCCTGCAAATTCCATGAAGATTCATTTATAATGCGGGAGTTTTGCTACCATAAGAAAGTAGACAGACAAATAACGACTGAACGCATTTCCACCAACAGCTACTCATCTATTCTTCCTAACATACATAACATTCTCTTTATATGCAAAAAATTATTCGTCGATCCATGACTTTTTGAGTTGTCTTAGGGAAAGACATGCACGCAGATGAACTCCTACAAAAACATAACCTCTTTGGAAGAGGTATAAGTAATTATTGAGGAATTTCAATGAATTTTGCACTCGAATGGATAAAAAAATGGATAGTGAGAGGAAGAATGTCTATTAGTCTCAGAGAGCAAACGCAGATTGAAGAAACGCAGTCATGCCAGCTGAGCTAATACAATTGAAAGATAATATGAACAGAAGGTTTTCACTTTAAGTACGCTAGTTTAGTTAACAAGCTTTGAGGTCGTAGGAGATCATATGGTTAGATGAAGTGCGTAAGGTCAGTTGAGGAGCGTTGGGTTCGACACAGTTGTGCTAGATTAGAGTGTGAGCTGTGGACGTTAGATTAGTTGAGGAACGTTATGTTGGATGAGGAGCGTAAGGCTTGATGAAAAATGTTAAGCTAGGTGAGGAGCGTTAGGTTGGGTGAGGAGCGCTAGGTTAGGCAAGAATTATTAAGGTAGATGAGAAGTGTTAAGGGGGATGAGGAGTGTTAGCTCAAATGAGAAGGGTTAGGATGGCTGAAGAGAGTTAGATTGGATAATGTGCGTTAGTTTGGATGTCGATCCTTACGTTAGATGAGAAGTATTAGGTTAGGTGATGAGTGATGTTAAACGGGGAATCGTGGGTAGAGTAAGGAAAGTCAGTTCATGTAGGGAAAGTGAGGTTAGATAGAGCAACATTTGATGATGAGTGTTTGGTTAGATGAGGTGCGTTGAGTTGGATGAGGAGCGTTAGGTTGGGTAAAGAGTGGAAGCTTAAATGGGGAGTGCTCCGATGGGCAAAGAGCGTTAGACTGTACGAAGAGCGTTATGCTAAAAGAGGAGCATTAGGTTAGGTGAGGAGCTTTAGGATGAATGAGGAGCGATAAGTTAGATGAAGACCTTTTTTTTCAAATGAGGAACGTTTTGTTAGATAAAGAGCGTCATGTTGGGAAATGAGTGTTAGGTTAGATTAGGAGCGCTAAGTTGGATGAGGAGCGTTACATTAGAGAGAGCAGCTTTAGATGACGAGTGGTTAGTTGGATGAGGTGCGTTTTTTTAGATGATGTGCATTGGGTTAGATGAGATACATTATGTACAGTGAAATGCCTCATGTACGATGAGATACGTTATGTTAGATGATGTGCTGCACAGGTTCGTTAGTTTGGATGAGAATAGCTTGATGAGACAATGTGAGGCAGTTCAAATGAGAAGCCTAAAGTTGTATGATATCCGTTAGGTTTGATGAGGAGCGATAGGTTGTACATGTTTTAAGATACATGTCCAGCATTGAAATTTACGACTGTCGGCAGCTTAGACGATATACGTTAGCGTTGACAGACATTGTTCAATCAAACAGAGTTCATCCGACTTAAGTGACGGGCTTTAACTCAGACGGGGTCGGTTGCGCCCTAATAGGTGCATTAGGGTAAACGAATGTTAACTGAAATGGTATAGCAGATGTCTGGTGCATTTTAGAATCTAAAGACATCAACCGTGGAATTTCCACGGTGCTCGCTTGTAAAATACATTTCCCGGTTCTTGGTGCTTTATTCTCTGATTTACTCTAACAATATCGGTAGCTCCCTCAAATTTCTCTAACCTCTAGATTTTTTTCTCCTTATTGTTTGGCTACCAGAAACATGAGGCGACAAACAAACAACAATCAGTACTATATAATAATTCACGTCCTGTTTTTATTTATTTATATATTTATATCTTTCCTGTCACGCTCTATGGGAATAAGATAGGAGAAAATTCAGGTGCCGATGGCGGTATCTTGGATACGGGGGTCGGACTTGAGCGTTCCAGCTGAGTGACTTGAGCTCGCCAGCACGTTCGTGTCTGGACATGTTCAGGTGCCAAAGACGGTATCTTGGATACGGGGGTCGCACTTGAATTATTATATAGTAGACTAGTGGCCCGGGCCGTCATTATAAATGACGGTAGAAAATTAGCACCTCAGGGAAACCCCCTCTGTCTCCTGTGCTTAGTACTGTTCAGAGGCTTCTTTAATGAAAATTCAGCATNCTGAGTGACCTGAGCTCGCCAGCATGTTCGTGTCTGGACATGTTCAGGTGCCGAAGACGGTATCTTGGATACGGGGGTCGCACTTGGGCGCTCCAGGCAGAATGCTGAATTTTCATTAAAGAACCCTCTGAACAGTACTAAGCACAGGAGACAGAGGGGGTTTCCCTGAGGTGCTAATTTTCTACCGTCATTTATAATGACGGCCCGGGCCACTAGTAAAGAATGACAATGTAGACACCTCGCCTACTTCTACTAGGATGGTCACCAATCTATCTATATTATACTAAATGTGTGTGAACTTTGATTGTTTATTTATTTGTTTGTTATCTTGTTTGCTCACAGTTTCTTCGCTTCAACAGAAGAAAGAATTCGAGTGTTAATGTTGGAGATACGCCCATGGGGAAGTTTTAGCATAGGAAGGTATTCGAGAATTGAGGATTTAATTAGGTTGTATCCAAGATACGGAAGATGAATTTGATCTCGGCTGCATGAACGTGTACGCTGCATTTAAAGGTGATGCGGGAAATACGATAGGACTACGTCACATATAAATTCCCTTGCGCCAAGGAGCTTCTAATGGGAGGAGCAAGCCCAAGCACTCTCTGGGCGAGTAAACACATGACTTTGTCACGTGATCGAAGCTGGCGTTTGGAGTCCTTAAAGTGGCTGAAGTGGCAGTGGTCAGCACATATAATTAAGGAAGATACAGACAGGCAGTTCTTCAATATTTTTGCAAAGACAATCGTGTCTGAAGATTTATATCCCAGTGCTCACCCTGTTACTTTCATCACCAGATGGTATACAGGATACAAGTTTCCTCTACATACTTCCATCCGCTCGGAATTTCGTCGATTGTTAATGGCTATAAAAGTTTGAGCTTAGGACTCCTTCCTATTTAGGCTGCGTGAGGCAATGCCGCTCCCCGATTGGATAAGTCACTCAGTCAGTTTAAGGGAAAAGTTTACTCGCAACGCTCCCGTAGGATAAATAGAGAGGATGCGCTCCTTTCTATTAGAACCTCCTTGCCTTGCACACAGACACTGTTGAAGATACCTTTCAGAAGCGACCGCGTGGGCTGGAGTGAACGTGGTCAAATAGAGTGTGGTCTATGACCAGCTAAATAACACTTGATTTTTGGGAAAGGCAAGAAGATGGTGATGATGACCCAACGGGTCACTGGAAGCATCGTCATTACTAATTTTCTATCAATTCGAAAGCTTGTACGGAGTTTGCTTTATCGGAGCCGCGTGATGCCCAAGCCGTGCCGCAAAAATAGCTCACGAGCTGATGGATAGAACCCAGTCAGAAATAATGGTTGTGATTATAGTAGAATACAGTGGTGTATGAGAGATTAAGGTCGATTACGGATGATGAAACAATATGATAGATATGTCGACCAAAACATAACGTTGATTGTAGTATATATACGTTGATACTGGTGAAGGCAATATTGGTTGTTGAAGGTTGGTAAGGAAACGAGGGTTGAATGTAGTACATATAGGTAGGATACCTACGGAGTTCTGTACGTACGATCATGAGCGGAATTCCTCCCATTGTTTGGGGAAGAATATGTATGGGCTGCCATGGATTATAATATGGCTAGAAGTCCCAATATAATCGACCAAAATAATATTGTATGACTATAAGTTTGAATGCGAACCATCTAAAAATTCATATCATAGTGAAAAATTGTGCACATTTTCAGTTTATTCTTTCTTGTCGATGAACTGCAAAAAATACATGGTATGTATGGACGCTTACCGCCTTGACGTCATTGTTATCTAATACTAGTGCACGAAACGCAACCCTTTTGTTGAATACCTTACCTTGATTACCTTGATGATACTTCGGACGAGGTCCAGGTGGCGTTATGCACGCAACCCATCTCGCGCAGAGGTGATGCTGCAGTCCGTGACCAGCGGGATAGCTAACAGCGAGTTATCCCCACAGTTCACGTAGCCGCTTACAACAGGATTATCTGGCACTTTCAGTAGGTATGCGTCCAGTAAGTTTTCAAATTTCAAACTCTCTGTACCGGTGACATTTCGGATGTGACGTGGCATTTTGCTGAATAATCTCGCCCCCCGAACCGCGAAACTATTAGAATACTTTGTGGTCATTGCGTCACCACCAGTTTTGATCGGAGTCTGGCCTGGATTCGTCCATTGACGTTAACAGTAATGCCTTCTAAAATTTTCCAGACATATATGATCGTAAGGCACTTGAATATCCTTTGAATGGAGTACATTTGAAGTTCAGCAAGTCTTTCGTGATAGTTTAAATCTTGCATGCCCCGGATTTTGGCAGTAAACGATCGCTGGATAGCCTCAAGGCGCTCTAAGTCTTTCCGTTTGCTTGGCATACAAAGAGGTGAACAGTATTCAATCCTCAGTAGTATTAGTTGTTTCCATAAGGTGAGCATTGTGTCTGCCTCTCGTGAAGAGAAAGTTCGAAGCACCCATCCGCTCCACTTCTTACCTATAGTAACAACTCGAGCGACGTGATCTTCAAAAGTGGCATTATCTTGTATTCTCATTCCAAGATCTCTTAAAATTTGCTCTCTTGATTTCGCTAACATCTCTCGTCTTGTAGAACGTAGATTCACTTAGGAGGGTTTTTTCCGTACCGTAATAGTTCAAATTTTTGATTCGTTGAAGGTCATGTTTCTAACTGATGTCCAGTGAAAGATGTTGGTTAGATCTAGTTGCACATTCCGTACGTCTTCCGTTGATTGTACCACTGCTAATATCCGTGTGTCATCAGCAAATGATGGGGAAACGGCAAACTTGTATTGGTGCCCCATATCATTTATCATGATGAGGAAGAGTATTGGACCAAGCACGGTGTCTTCTGGGACTCCACTGAGTACCGACTGTCGTTTAGGCACTTTATTATTTATAATTACACTTTGGGTTCGGTTTCTCAGGAAAGCTTCGATCCATCTTAGACATTTTCCACGGATACCCATGTTGAAAAGTTTGACTAATAATATTTCATGATCTACTTTATCGAAAGCTTTGGCAAAATCTAGATATATTACGTCCACATTTTTGCCTTTGCATACTAGGTCTAGAATAGAGTCATAATGCTCAAGCAACTGCCAAGTGGTTGAACGTTTATGGCGAAAGCCGTGTTGATTTGACGTAAGCAGGTTATTGTTCTCCAACTGATGTACAAGGTGTTTCCTAAAGACCCTTTCAAACGTATCCACTACGTGGCTCGTTAGGGAGACAGGTCTATAGTTGGCAGGATCCAAGCTATTACCAGCTTTAGGAATAGGTGAAATCATTGCGTGCTTGTAGGTGAGTGGAACCAATCCATCATCCATCGATTTTCGCCACGTAAAGTATAAGGGGTAAGAGATGCTTAGCTTGCACATCTTAAGAATTGTTGCAGGCACATCATTCGGTCCCGCTGCACTGTTGCCGCTAAGTTCGTCAATGGCAAATTCAATGTTTAGTTTTGTGAACTCGAAGTCCGTTAGGTTGTTTGTAGTTAAATCAATTCTTGAGATTTCAGGATTTGGAATTTTGTCCCTAAAGACTTTTTGATATTGACGGCTTAGTATTTCGCTCATTTCCTGGTCATCATCTACAATAGAAACTGTATCAGTCACCAGTGGCCCGATTTTCGATTTTACCGAAGATTGATGTGATGCATAGGCAAAAGAATATTTGTTGTTGTTTTTTTTTCAATAGCTTGCTTTTCTTTTTCCTGTTTTTCTTCATCGTGTGATCTTGCAAGCTGACGTTCCATCTCACCTAGCTTCTTTTTGCAGTCGGATTGTCGTTGCAGTAACTTCGTTGATTTTTTGCATTTGATGAGTTTTGCAAGTTTCTTAAGTAGTCCTTTACGAAAGTTGTGGTGTCGATTTTTATTAAACTTTCTTTTTGCCGGGCTACGGTACTTCATAAGTCATGAAAGTATGTATTTGAAAATATGTTACCATCCTATCGAAAAAGTTCACAGTACTTCAAATTGCACCATGTCCGCAAAGTCCTCAGTACTCCAAATTGCACCATGTCCACAAAGTCCACGAAGTTCACCAGGTGCACAAAAGCAACCCTGTTCACAAAGGCCCGTGACCAGGCCTTCACTAATAACCCGGGAATTCCTTGGTTCGTATCTTGGATACGGTTCGGCAAAAACAGTTGGGTGCCTTGAATTTTTTTTTCTTCAGTATTGGATAGGAGAAAAATAAGGCTTCGGACAGACGGACGGACTGACGGACAGACGGCTCTCAAATTATAGTATAGATTTACGATTTTTCAAACGCTTTACCAATTTATCGTAGTTATCAATTATTATTATTTATTTGTTGAATCCTTTGCTAAACAGTATTGCAATCGTTGATCAAATATTGCTGTTTATTTTTATGTTCATTCTGTTTATATCTGTAAAGTTTCATCAACAAATTATTCACACCAGCTTTATGTAAAACAATGTCAAGTTTCATGATAAATTTAGCCTTACGTACTCTGAAGACGGGTACGGCAAAAATTCATCTATCGACTCATGACTTTCTCTGAACTGTGTAGTAGAGCTCTATATATAGCGGCTAAGAGTTGAAGAAGTTGTATATAAACGTGCGTTAACTTCACAGACTGGTTCAAGCGCCTGCTCTATAGCATCTTTCGGAAGTTTAGAGCCTTTGACCATTCTGAGTTTCAGGCCTAACACGCACGTATGAATTATACTTTTTCGTATAAGCAACTAATCATCAGCAAACAAAGCAGGCATCCAGTGCATATTATGTCAACAGTTGAAAAAGTAGATCTTGGTAGAATATAGTTGTATCATTCGCTTAACAGAGTTGATTTAACTAGTGAATGGTGTTTCTTACGGTTCACTATGGTAGATCATAGTTGTGCAGCTAAAACCCTAATGGTTGTAATTGAGTGTATATGGTTTGGAATTCTAGTTGGCAACATGGTCGAAGGTTGTGACATATCTCAACCGTAATGCAACCCATAATGGTTGAATATGGAGGATATTTCGATAGTAAACTTTCAAACATCTCGACCATAATCATAGACGTTCTACTATAATCATAACCATTAAGTTTTTAAAGCATACACTAGGGGACATACTGTTAATTAATTTCGTAATTCAGAAGGAACATTATCAGTAATGAACATACGCTAATTACTTTTGTAGTTTAGAGTATTGGCTATAATGACCTAAGTCTGTTTGATGAATCATAAGGCCTATTGCACCAAGCTCACCATCCCGACCCCGAGGGACGATTGCCGCAGAAAAAGTTTGATGAGGTTGCATTCTGGTTATTGCGCTAGAGAGTTGGCTAAAAGAAATAAAGACAGCGAAGAAGAGACCGATATTAAACAATGATAGAGAAACTACATCACTATGTCAAAATATTTCAGTCGTGAGCTGAAGCTAGTTTATTATTTTTATCCCGGAACCCCATAACTCTCCCACATATATATGACAAAAATAATGATAGTGTATAATTTACCATTGTACACCGGAACCTGCAGGTAATACACTGTTTACATTTGTATGACCTCAACATTCATGAAGTGATCTATTTTTGTAGTATACTATCAAAAACATGTAGTTTTATTTTGTGCAATGAAATGATTCGGTTTGACCCGAAGCATGATATGCTACACGTTTAATTCAAGGTCCTATAGAATTAACCACATGATTTGACCTTGTATTGCCTTAAATGACCTATAGGTGACCTCTACTTGAGTTTTATTTCTTTTAGCCTTTATATTTACATTCCATTTGCCATAAGCTTTAATTTGATACCCAACATGATATGTTTATTCCCAAAAATTGATAAGTCATAATGAAGAGGTATGAGACAAGGTGGGCGGGGCATATGCGGTCATAAAAAAAAATTCCCAAAGGTGCCTGGGTGGCACCCGGCGAATTCCTAAAGTAGACACCCTATAATACTGCTCTCAGCAAAAAGTTGCATATATTCCAAATTTGACGTCCCGCTATTTTTCTACTTGACTATAGGTAGAATTTCGTTCAGACTCTTTACTCATTTAGTTATTGCCTCTCTGTGCGGAAACGATATGATATTCACCTTGTAACTAGCAATGGCTTGCTTAACAAGGAACCGATGTTTTACTTGCCGCTTATACTAGTAGGTTAATTAAATGCATGATGTAGTCTGTACGATAGCATGGTGGTTCCGTGCACTATTTTTTCCGTGCACGATTTTTTTACAGACAGTCAAGACTTGGTGGAGTAGAGCGACTGACGGTCACTGATGGACGTGAAGTTTTCTGTTTTTACAAGGGGCCTCCGTATATTATTGGAGGAAACAGCTCTAGTTGACACTTTACCGGTTGGATAATTTTGTACGTTCGACATTGTAGATTCAGTGTACTGTAGAATCGCTACAGAACTAGGTATTCGTGTCTGTTAGACGATATCGCCAAATACACTATGAAGTACTTAACTGAAAAGAAAAGTGGTATCTAAAATTGAGCCTATTATCGTTGATTTTCTCCTCTAAGGCTATAGAGATGCTCATGAATACGATTTCAATTTTCTCATATCACCACGACATGGCGTAAGGGATGAAAAAAGTTTAAATTTTCCGTAGCCGAAATCATCTCACTTGGATTTTACCCTCAGTCTACAGGAGTAATTTTATAGGTTATTTTTTTTCGAAAAAATCTGTACACATACTGTATTTTCCATCAATAGTTCAATTCTTGTTCGCTTCGAAAGTCTAATTTAATTATCATCATAGGCCAACATAGGCGAAGTGCCTACTGTCTGGTACATTAGGGCCACATCAGCCTCATACTCATTGCAAACTAAACTCGTGTCGCTCTCTCCTGCCCAGATGCGTGTGTGGAATATTGATCACTGCTAATGCACCACCCCGTGCTGGACTGACCCTTGTGGCTGCGAAATAGTGGTTGATGCAGAGCATCAGGCGCATGACATGTCCCAGATTAATTATTATCAGTTAGACGAATATGAAACATACAAAGGAAACTAAATAGTTGTGAATAATTGCCCTCATTCTTTTAATTTATAATTAGTGAACTACTTTTATTTGGATCAATCTCATTAAAAAATTTTCATATTTCTGCAACTATAAAATCTTGTCAAACACGCAAAAAGATATCAATATTCAAACGCCATTGAAAAGAGGTATTGCATAACCAATAAGGAGGCAACTCACAGGCGGCAGTGTAGTCTAAGGCAAATAAACTGTTGCTAATTACTTTATTACTGGCAAGCTAATTACTGGCAAGAAAAAAAGGTATCGAGGTGGTTATACTAAAATGTATCGTTCTACATATCAGATCCTTTTCTTCTGTAGCTTTCCGGTCTTGGTGTGAACATTCTACTGCAGCCTCACTTTTTGCCACCAAATAATTTACACAAAGCGCCTCCTAACATATTCCGGGACACACTAACTCAATCATATACGATCTCCAGAAAGTATTGTAAGCTTGGTGTAGAAAATCCTTCTTTTACATTCACGAAGGGCTGTTAAATTATCGTCAGGCCTATATAACAAGGTCGTGTGCCCGTAACAATATAGGATACCATTGTTTAAAACCGTTTATGTGTTCTATTCTTCACTCATTAGGGAGCGCTGCAGACCTTTGCTCGCCGTACGCTTACTCTCTACGTTTAATACCATTTTGCATTAGAAATAAGCTATAATCTTGGAAATTTCCACCAGTCTTCAACTTGTTCGTGCTTAGCTTGAACAGTGCTCTGAGAGCGGCCTCTAACATCCCAATTTATTTCTTTAGCTGAGACTCAAGAGAAATGTATAAGGAAATAATAAACACTTATTTTCATTTGGTAATAACTTTTCTTGCTTCTTCGCTTTGTGGAAGGTTTTTTTTTTTTTAAACGTCCACTACAGATGGTCATAAAGTATCAGCTATTATCTCACCACGACTTCTTTCGCGGCGCTGTGTACACCACCTGACATCAGATGAACTCATAGTATCCAACGCAGCCATAGGCTCATCGATCTTGTGATCATGCCACTTGTTGGAGAGATCTTGTCCACTCTCAATGTTTACCTTACCTTTTTCCAACAGCTCTGAGCTGGAAAGCATGCACAACTTCTGAGAAAATGTTGTCATGAGGAGCTTTGCTGCAATGTTCCGGCAAAGGAAAAACTGAGGTTTACATCATCAGCAGAAATGAAATGACTTCGAAAGCACTGCGATATCAGCAGCAGAAACAAGGGTGGTACATGTATTCTTCCTGCCGTGGGAAAACAATAAATAAATAAAACAATAAATGTATTCTTTTATTTACCATATGCATACCATTATAACTCAAGTAAAAGATGGGAGTAACCTTATTGCAGCTATATCTTATTTTCAGTGCTCCTCGTCCTGCTAACCTTTTTTAGGCTCTGCAGCCAAGGCACTGACAAGACTTTTGCTGTATGTTTTAGTGTCAGCAGCCCTGCGGCCTTTTCACCTATTGCGTTCATGATATTAATTGATCCTTCAACTTGATCAGAGTTCCCATAACAGTTGTTTTAATTTTTTAAGGCCTATTAGCTAAGCAAAAGCGCAGATAATGGCTCACACTGAGACATGAAAGTGGTCGAACGATCACTTACTGTAAATTTTCTATACGGTCTTAAGAGTGTAAATATTTTATAACGAGGAAACATCATATCTTAGGGCGGCGTCCAGCTCTGATTGGAACTTTAATGACATTCATATTGCTGCTAATATTGTCCCTCGCGTTGTGCGAAAAATACGCGTACTGAATGCACTGTGGTTTGTTATGGAATAGTTTGTTTGGTTGCCGTACCGAAACAATTAACATCAGTTAGTCCACCTAGGCACTATGCTGCCTACTATACTGCTAATAAAATAATTAAACAGACTGGACTTACACGTTGCTTTTATAAAACAAACGAACCTTACTCTATCATTATCTAACGCAGTATTTTGCTTGCGTTTAGAGGCTCAATGAGACGTCGTCGGCCGCCACGCCAAAGCGACTTAAGTGAAGCCCGTTAGGCTTGACTCTTCCGGACTTGAATCGTGATGCAGATTTAACAGCAATCAAATGTAATGAACAAATTTTATTGCAGGCATATTATTTAGTGGAAATTGCTTTATGTCAATTCTTGTAATTTCAAATGGGTAACGAAACAAATTTTAAGTAAAATAGTGTCTCGTTAATAAATGATAAGAAATTGTTTTTTTCCTTTATTTTTGATTTAATGAACAAATTGTAATGAAGGCAAATGCGCTCATTGTGGTTATAATATTAAATTTTTGGCTTACCGAGGTTTCGGTTAACAAAACGCAGGCGACCTCAATCGAATTTTTTTACATGAAAGGGTTTGCCTTAGTCTGGTTTTACTAAAATAAATTATAGTCACGAAAAATGAAGCTGTGAGTATTCTGTTTCTGAAAATATAACTCTGTCAATAACGGTGACAATATCTACGCATAATAGGCAGAGGGTCGATCATTTCTTGCAGCCACAATAATTGCTGTTGTCAGCCATTCCGCATCCAGTTCTTGCCAGTTCCCCAGTTTTGAAACAATTACTTCCACAGCAGGCACACGGAACCAGTTGCTCCTGCTATTACGCGGTTATTACGATAGACTGCACGAGATAACAGCTTCTGCAGCCATGTTAGTGATTTTTGACGCGATGAAGTTTCCAAGACTCATTAAGTACATCAGTACTCCTAACTAGGGAACTTGCAGAGCCAAATGGCAAAATCACCCCAGAGCTGGCAGACATTGAGGCAAGAGATGGTCGTCAAACATGAGCTGAAGACGGCTGTAAAGTTTATGATCCACTGTGAGCAAATCACTTCTCGTTAGGAATCAAATTGTCTTTGATTTCTGTCTTCAGGCTCAGCCTCAAAGACATTACCTATTTGAGGGTCCTCCATGTTTGATTCATGGCATGAATTTGTGAAGTTGTAGCAAGTGAAAGTTCAGCTGTCCAGAAAATGAGTTATTAACTTTAATGTAAATGTTGGGAAGATATTACTAGAAAATGCAATGCACTGCATTGCTTAGATCTGCATGAACTCCAACCCTTCCTAAGCTCGATTTATTTAGCGAAAGTTATGTAATTATACTTCTCAGCGTAGCGCACTTGTAGTAAGAACAATATTTCAACAGTTTACGCCCAGTTTCAATAAAATTATATTAGTCAAGCTCTTGTTATGTGAAGGCTACAAACGAGTTGAAGCAATCTATTGGTAAACTGAATCTTAACGTGGTTGTCACTGTATCAGTGACTGTCATTCTTATACCGAATAATGGTGAAATTTAACAAAATTGTAGGAATGACAGTCACATATTTTCGTTCTTCCCAGGTAAAATAATCACAGAACTAAGGACCGCGTAGAAATTAGGGATGTATTTATGCTACTCCATTACTCTACTCGTATTTACTAAAATATTTTGCTCGTTGGCAGTGAGGGTGATATCGGAAATGTTATTCTCTCGTCAGTAAGTACTCGTCTCAGTAGGTGTTAGGACTAGACAGTGGGATAAAAAAAAACATCCATACGGGCTGCATGAGACCTGAAGTTCTGAAAGGACGCCTTCAAAGTCTGCGACACTGCATGGACCATTTGTAAGTATCTATTTTCGATCGTTGTGTTCATACAACGTTTTTCAATATGCCTATATTCTGTCTGGTATCGCTGGCTGTAATCACTCTGCAAATATTTTCAAGCAGTTACGTAGCTGTTTGCAGGATGTCGCAAGCTCTAGCAACTGGGGTGCGATTAAACATACTGGAAGGTTATATTAAAACGGGATATTATTAAAATTAATACATATATTCCAAAGTCATAGAAAAACAAATAGGAAATGTTAGCTCCCACTCGATACCGAGGACGCCGTTAAAGCTGTACTAAACAGACCTAAACTTGAATATGACTACGATTTAAAAAAAAACGTAAAAGTTTGAATAAAAATGAGCACATACAAATAAAAGTAAAGCTTTGATTAATTTCATATTTATGTAATCTAGCACATAAATACGTTAAGCTAATCTTGTGAAACCTTAATATGAATTTTAGCCCGAAATACCGGGAATTTTGTCCTAATATTATTTCTTAAACATTTGACTATGACGTAATGTACAATATAATATAGAAAGATATCTGTTACATGCTGGCACTTACGTGTCTTCATACAACGCTTTATATGTATTGATATCAATATATTGAACTGAGCATGTTCCTAGATCACTACAGATACACAAAAAAAACATATAATGAGAGTTTGCAAGGGTTGTCGAATCGACAACCTCTGCAAACTTTTATGCATGTCACGCACCTAGATCATGCCCTCATTAAAGAAATTGCTGTCAAACCGTTGTAGCACTGATGCCATATTGATGATATATATTTGTATATATGCCGAGGTTATTGATGTCAATGTGATTAACGTAATTCAGTGTGAGATGGAGGAATATTCAGTCCTATAGCTAATTATGATATGACCAGTGCCTTAATGGGAAGTTAGACTTTTAGACGCCTTTGTTGCTGTACCAGATGAGCAGCTCCACACCTCTGTTTCCAGCAAACCTATTTCCTCTGGGAAAACCTTAAATTTTGACTGTGACGCACCTCCTCGATACAAAACCGTTGTGATCTCACTGCTTAATTGCAACTGGCAAGTCCTTCATATGGAAGTCTTACGAATTAAAGAACTCCTTATTAATATGCAAATTCCTAACTCTTTAATTGACTTTAAAGTTAATGCTTTCTTATACTGGAACGTTAAACGGTAAACTACAACAACTAACACTGGTCTATGACAGTCAAATGCACAAGAAGAACATAGCAGATGAACGTGTTCCCTCTGATTATAATAGCCTCATATGGAGAGCCCGTAACCCCGCTTGAGGATTTCCAACTGCATAAAACTTCCAATAACAGGAAGGTCAATAACTAGATAGCTCTGAAGTAGTTTATCAGCTTCAATGTAGGAAATGAGAACGCACTTCTCTCCATAAGTGTTACAACGGGCTGACGAGATTGTTGAATTGCTGGCTGCAGGCTACCACAAATTCAACTGCTCAGTCTATGCTCATTTCAGGCACGGTCATAGTTGCAGTACATTATAACATTACCGTTATAATCATATTATGTTGCAAATTGAGATCATTATACATATATAATATCTACGGTATTGTAGAAGCCACTGTTATCTGTAGAAATGGACGTTAGCTGAATAGTAACAGCCTTGATATTCACCATTTAAATTATTGTCACGCAATACGCAAAGCTCAATGGTAGCAACATCACCGTAACACGTAATTCGTCCTTCCTTCGTCCGGGGCAGTTTCACTTGTTGTTCCCTATGCCTGATGTGGGATTTGACTTCATGTAATTGTTGTTACTAGTTTCCTCTCCTATGGCGTTATTTAAAGCGATACAAGAAAATTCCCTTGTATTTTAATGCTAGGTGAGTGTAAATACAGTATGCGCATAGTGTAAAGTGTAGAAAAATACGTAGTAGCTTTTATGCTATCAGTTTTGATTAATTCATTTCTTACGAGATTCAGTGTTAATGCTGACCTGCTTGTTAATATTTTACAGCCTCATTATGATACTCGCAATGCATGGAAATGTTGCATTCAGTTAATTCTAGACACTGAATTACATAGGTTTTCACTGACACTAACAAACAATTAAATATATTGTGTTTTCATATTGCAGTACTACGACTAGTGTACCAATACTGTTAGCAGTCTGCTAGCATTCATGTTAATTAAAATACATCCGGCAACTCTACCGACTTTTCTTAAGACAACTCGGATAATTTAGTAAGTGCAGGTATGTTTTCAGAAGTGGCGAGCCCGCTGTCCAAGCATTTAACGTAGTTTTTGGTTTACATTTACCTTTTTCGACTACCCGCAATCAACCACATCGTAATCGACCATAGAAAAACGCTGGAAAAGGAGAGGGCAAAGATGTACGAAAAAAGACAATTTGAGCCTAATGGACGGCTATTATCCTGCACTGCAACGCGCTTTTTATACCTTTCTGAGCGCTAAGAAATGTTTCAAGGTCTCAGTCTAAAATTCGAGCAACATAGATGCTTCAAATTTTCTAAATGAAAATCAAGTAAAAAAATTATTGTACGTAGAGTAATTTCATCCAAAGTTAAGTATAGCAGATCAACTTAAATACGTACATTGAGCTTCCTCGTTTATTATTCTGATGGCTCAACCCTGTACAACGAAGAGTTACTGAAGGTTGTGCTAAGGTAAGACTAAGGGCATGTTCCTTTAGGCGCTGACATGAAGCCTTCGTGGTATAGCTTATTCGAAACTACAGAGAGAAGCTCTGGCTTTGCCATTTGTTGCAAGGGTTCGAAGCAACTCGCTTACGATGAGCCTGCTAAGCAATCACTCTTTTTTGTGGAGCAAGATTGTCTTTCAAACTAGATGTCTCAAGGGCAATAGATTACGGGTCTATGTGCGAAGCTAAATTCACCGTGTCGAAGCCAATGCACGTGTCTGCAGCTTAGGATTATTTAAGCTTCGAGTGCTTAATTTCGACGCCCAGTCGAGCATGCTCTTAATCCACTACCTATAAATATGACTCCTTTGATCTGAGCAGTTGATATAATATTTCTCTGCTCTAAGAAGTGGAGCATAGTACGACATAACATCATCAGAGAGTGACTTGATTATCCCCTTTAAAAGAGACGTTCCATAAGTAATGCGATCAATTATTTATTGACGTAATGACATACCGCAGCGCGTTTTCACCTGCTGGGCTTCAAAACACACCCAGTCTCACTCGCCTTTAATCTGCCGGAAAGTTATGATGCAGAGCAGTTTCCAATATTAAGGGAAAAAATCAAGTATCTCTAAAACTAACCATTGAAATTACGCGAAAATTTAACTGATAGTAGAAAAGTACGGTATACCTCCCCTACAATGTCGCTAACTATCAAGTTCGACAAAACAATGGAACGGAATTTATTACATATTTACTATTATTCACAGACCCATCAGTAAGGATCAGTGAGCAAAAAGTTAAATTAAACTTTTAATTTGACTTCTCTGCTAACCATCTGTCAAGAAAGAGAATGTGCCGGAAATTTACAATCACTGCAGCAGTTTCTGCCATGTCTCAAGGACAGAAATTTGATTTTCCTACCAAATCGGAAACTGTGGACTTAGAAAGGATAATTACACAGTACAACAATTTTAGGATAAGATAAAATGTTCGAAAAGTGTTGTTGGCAGTGGTTTGAAGTTATATACCAACACCGGTGGGCATTTTAGCTCTAACTGTACTCACAGCATCTCATAGGAATACCGAATATTTTATAGGATTTCAATAGCTCATAGAGGACTGGAGTGTAAGTCCCGGCTGCTCAATTGGACTGGGCTGTTGGTTAGGGTGGAGCGAAAATAGGGGGTTTTGCAACTTTTTCTGAAATGTGACTTCCAATAGTGAAATTGAGTTGCAGAAGGGCCTCAAAACAATCATTTTGAAATTTCAGAAGTGTAGATGATTATTTTGAGCTGCCCCACGAATATTAAATCTTATAAAGTATTCAAAGTTCAAACATCTATATAGCTATCATAATTATGAACTGTGAAGCTACATCCAATACCAAAATTATTGTAACAAAACATAATACTACTATCATACTCAAGGCTGCAAGGCTTATTCATGCATCTTCTGGTAGGGCAAAGCTAATAACAATATTCATATTTTTTAGCTAACTTCATTATTTTTTAATTGCAGTAATAGGAGTTATAGCTTGTTCTTTAGTTTAGTATAATTGCTTAAAATTGTGTAATCAACTTAAAAAATGTATAAATGTATGTTTTGACCATCAAGCACCTTATGTAATTTTAGAATATAATTGAAAATATACAAAGTTCAAAACTTTCAACAGTCTTGGGGCACCTCAAGATGCTACATTTTTGGAAAAACCTTTTATCATTATCAATCCTGTTTAAATGGAAACGAAATCACACTCTTGGAAAAAAACAATTCCAAAGTTTGATTTTCGCTTCACCCAACTGTTGGTCCGTCTACTTTCAGCTGTCTAGTATAACCTAATCGTACCAATTGGCTTGATCTACTATTAAATCTACGAAAATTGTGTGATCACGGGTTTGGGAGAGCAAATTCTTCTTCCTGCTAGTAAGAGCGCGATTGCCGTATTATCAACGATTAGAAACCAAGCACCAACAAGAAAATATAGCTGGACCAAAAGAATGCCCTTCAAATGCTCAGCTCCTACTCTGTCCTAGGCATCAGAATTGACCCCATCAGGATAAAGATCTGACATCAATCTATGGATATGGTTGCTTGTATGTTACCGTGCACACAAACTCCGCTAAAAGATAGGAAGGCATTCGAGGGTTGAAGATTTAATAAGTCTATATCAAGGTGAGAAGGGGTCCACCAGAGCTCAGTTGTATAAACGTGTACGTTAAATGCAAAAGTGATACTGGAATCACAACTGGATTGTGTCATATATATGCAATATATATATATATATATATACATACATAACTTTGTTTTCAGGAGGAGTACTGAATATTCCTTTGATAAACAAAGGAGATACCGATAGTGACCCAATGGGTCATGGGTAGTGAAGTAAGAATTATAAATTCTTTGTCCTCTACTCACCTTGAATTTTCATGTGCTACGAAGAAATACTTCTAATGAAATCATATGCGAAATGGAAAATGAATGACGGAAACGAAATCTCCATCGTAGATCAAATTGCTTAGCTGCCGTATTGACTAGATAGATATTAAATAGCAACTGGCTACTTTTCAAACCGAAGCAAGCGTCAAAAAATGCAGTATCTCGAGCATATTCAATTAACCGTACTTCATTTGCTATACTAACTTGGGGCTCTGATTTCGTGCAACCTCGTCGGTTGCTATTCAGTAGATGAATTTGATTCTATTTAAACCCTTGAGGACGGGAAGAGGAGACAGACAAACAACCAGCAAACAGTGTAGTATTATATGGTAGACAGTAATAAGATCAAGCAACAGCTTTTGTAGGTGCAATGCATCCTCCTAATAGTACTGTAAAATCATAACCACAGTTTGTTAATTGGTTGAATAATTGGTCAAATGCGTTCCTGGTTAGTCGGTCTCTCTGTTTCCATCCGAACCATTAGATAGGAGAAAACTCAGTTGCTGAATGGTGAGGGAGCTGTGGTTGCCCCTTGTCATATTTACCTCCGCCAAGGAGGTTATGTTTCCGTCGTGTTTGTCTCTTTGTCTGTTTGCTTGTCTGTGTGTTTGTCTCTGGGTCTGTCACCAAGATAACTCAAAAAGTTTTGAATCGATTTCGATAAAATTTTCAGGGAGTGTTAGGTATGTTAGGAGGAACAGATGATCAACTTTTGGCAAAGATATGTTCATCCGTTTGTTTGTTTGTCTGCATCATTTTTCTCGATGCTATAACTCAAAAAGGTATTGTTGGATTTTGATGAAATTAATACGAGTTGTTAGGTAGATAACAAAGAGCATATGATCCAATTTTTGTAATGATTTGTTTGTTGGTTCGTTCGTTTGTCACAGTTTTTAATTTTATGCTTGTTAGCACAATAACTCAAAAAATAATAAATTGATCTTAATGAAATTCATAGGGGTTGTTAGTAATGTTAAAATACATAAATGATCAACTTTTAGTGCAGATCGGTTTGTTCGTTTGTATGTTTGACTTATGTTTGTCATAACGTTTGTTAACACTATAACTCAAAAAGTCATGAACGGATCTTCAAGAAAATTGAACAAGCTGTTATTAATATAAAAAGGCACAAATGATTAGCTTTTGGAGTTGAAACAAAAGATATTATGGTTTCAAAACCAATTTGAAATTTTTCTACCGTTGCCTCACTTGGCGGAGGTATGCGCTCTCAGATTGTTCTAGTTTTTTTATATTATCATTGAAGAAGACTGAAGTACCTCTATCGCCCGCTGCCGACGATAGTCTTTTGTCCTCTATTTTCACTTTACAGCCTTCGAATGCGTTGCTTTGTCTGTGTACGGTACGAAAAAAAAAAAAATGCTCTGCTTCCTGTGTCGCCATTCGCTCATAACTTTCAAAAAATGTAATGAACTACGGTAGTGACATTTGCTAAGCCAGCATATTTGGCGGCTAACATTTTATCAAAACTATTGGTGGGCCCACAGTGGTGTTTGCATGGGCGCTGTGAAATATTCGAACGCGGTGAAGTGAAAAAAAAACAAGGACAAAAGATTATCATCTGCACCGGACTTTGGTGGTAGCGTAAATAATAGATTGCGCGTTCCTTCTATTGAGAATATTTTTTTTTTTTCTCTCTCTCTCTCTCGTAACTCAGGATGTGCATATTGAGTAGCCGACAAGCAAGTGAAGAAAAACGAATGACACTCATGAGACAAGGCGAAAAAGAAAGCAAAAGGGAGTAGAGCTTTGTTTATACGGTATAGTTATTTCCTGCCACCGTCTGAAGCCACTACTGGATAGAAGAAATTCTTTGGAAACTTAGCAACTTTAGCTGAAACGCGCATGACATGCTGAAACAACACCACTGCTTTTCAAGATTTGAAAGTAGACGGAAAGCTCAATCAACAAACAAAACCCAACTAGCATGTGAAAAAAGTGTACTATATTATAATACTAGTGTGCCTATAGCGGCCTTATATAACTGCAAAGAATTATTTATGGTGCAAGTTCCTCAATCGTTTTTGGTTGTCTTACTGATTGTGTTCCAAAAGATGCATCAAACTTTGGGGTTTAATTATCATATTTACTAAAAAAGCTGTGAGTGAAGTCAATTAAAAGTTGGGCTGCAGAATTTTCCCCCTCCAAGTAAAATTACAATTTTGAGATGTTTATTAGCAAAGTAACACCAGGACGATTGCGATCAAACTTTCGAATTTCCCATGCAGAGACGTTCAGCACATCGCGGTGACCACATCCAGATCACAACTTTTGAGCTACGAGGAACTGAAAATATATAGCCACTGCTCTGCGTGAAGTTTTATCAGTGAATGGGTAATTCAAGACGGGAAGGAAAGCTCAATTAAATGAGAACGTCTGTACAGTGCATGATACCCCAAAGACTAAAAACAATGAAAAATTGAAAAAAAAAAAAATAACAGAACGCAGCCACCATGGATAAAAAAAAAACTCGACAAACGCATGCACAGCAAAATTAATAAATGAACTAGTTAGAAAATGTGGAAATTCCACATGACGAAAACTCCGTTCTTCAGTGATATTTCAGACTGGCATCTTCCTAATTTTTCCCCATCTAATATTGAAAGAACCTGTGGAAATTCTACAGAAGAACAACATCATTCCTCAGTAATGAAGTCTTCGCACCCGTATCGTGCATACGAAGGTTGAAAAATATTCCAAATCAGACAGTGAAACTTCTGCATTATATCCTCGAGCAGTAGTAATTGAAATTTGAACTTGCCACCTCCTCCTCCTATTGATGCATTCCCAGGTTGTATCTTGGAGACCTCAGGGATGCTCAAATTTTTCCCTATCTGTTACTGATGAAACCGTCAAGGTCGTAGCAAGTGGCTAATTAACCGAGTTACTGAGTAACTAACGGAGGGACAAGCAGCATTATAATATAGATTAGAGTGCCTGCGCTGCCAAAAATGACGGCGAAGAATCTGAGACGACCCGTCTTCATTTAATATGTCTTTGTCACTAATATGTTTCTGAAGGATACGCTACATGAGCTGACTCAAATTGCCATAAGAGATAAGTGGTCTCTCTTTCAATTCATCTAAGAAGCACAATTATCTCCTACCTCAGGTCATATGCGGGAAAAGTCTAACATTAGCAAGCACCAAAGCATTACGAAAATTAAATAAATTCTCCCACCTCGTATCGTGCCTACCGAATAAGCCTTCAGTACAGCGAAGATTTTGTGCTGAAGCGAAAACTGTTCCGTCAAATGAAGACAGCAAGCTGAAAGAAATAGGCCAGGTTTCATAATTTGCAATTAGGTAGTGTATTCATGGAGATCGATGACCAGGTTGTAGCAGATGGCGAAAGTGAGATCCTTATTCCTTTATCTCAATGAACTTCTCGCTTGAAATACTTTTTGAAATCTAAACAATAAAGATATTAGCAGCTTCTAATAGCGCAGCCATGCAGTTTTTTTTATAACATTCTCCATACATTAAATTATATATTTTTTTGCTCTCTGTTCACAACGTATAAGTTCAGTTGCTTACCAACGACACACAAACAAAGCGATGATTTTTCACGGGGCAGTAGACGCAATTATTTCTTCGAGCTTGCTGTCTTTCTTCGACGCAGAGAGCGGTTTTCGCTTCAACAGAAAAACTTAGAAGTACTGAAGGCTAATTCTTTGGGATCTAGGATACGCATCGGGGAAATTCAATTTAGGTCAGTAATGCTTTCCAGCTTGCTAATGTACGATTTTTTTTGCAGCCCATCTAAGGTGGAGACGATTGTCCTGCTTAGATGAATTGAAATAGAGAACACTGATTTCTCACATAATTTTTTGTTGGCTGATGTAGTGCATCTTCCAGAAGCATATTAGTAACGAAAGTCTGTGGAAAGAAAACGGATTTCTACAAATTCCTTGCTGTCATTTTTGGTAGCGCGGGTATTCTAGTAAAAATATAAAGAAAGAAACACACGACTGTGTTTACTATATTGTTTATGGTGTTGAATAGTAATTGTATCATCAGGAATAATTAGAGTGACTGAGTTCTCTACTTTTTCACACTGCGAAACGTTCGTTAGCCGTATTGTCCAATAAACAACGCCTGTAGGCAGATGTCTGATAGGCAAACTGCTTGGTAAGTAAAATGTCACGTAGGTGAAATGACCGCTGGACGAAATATCGGGTAAGCGATATGTTCTCTAGGCAGAATAGCACATAGGTGAAATATTCAACGAATATAACTTAGAAAACAAAGAACACCACCGCTAAGCTATATCAGAAATATTATAATTTGTCGAGTGCGCATAGAGGTGTTCTGTGACGTCATTGGTGGCAATTAACCGAGTTTACACAGCGTTAGTGATAGAAACTCTACAAGGAGGCAGTTGATTGAATCGAAAGGTAGGACTAAGTCTTCTAATTAACTCTATATCCACCATAATATAGTACGCTTCTAATGACTTAAATACGACGCTGATAACTACTAAGATGCACGATTCAGCGCTTGGCTATAACACCGCACTGGGACTGGTTAATTAGATTATTGTCTGCAGCATATGGACCCATGAACTATTACCGTTATATCAGTAGCATTTAAATGTCTGAGAGAAAAAAGCCTCAAGCAAAGAGATATAATCTTGCCAACATTCTTTGTTGCTGCAGATCTACGGAGCGTCGAATCAAATTACGTATCAGATATCTTCATCTTCATTATTATTGCCTATCCTTAGTGTTTATTACGATGGAACTCCTAAAATGTACACAAAAATTTTGCCTTCGCTTCAAGATGAAAAGTTGTACATACATCGTATCTGTTTCCCTTACGTTCAGAAATGTATGCTACCGCGACCATTATAGCAAATTGTAAATTTGTATTAAGTTTTACTACCCCATTATACTAGTCAGTCAGTGAAGAATTGGCTAGTGCGGCACTTTCTTACAGATGCTTCTGTACGCTCTGTAAGTCTCTGAATTCCTCCGTTACGGGAAGTCTTCATTTCAGGAACTTTATTCGTTTCGGAAAGCCTCCGTTTGAAAAGTTCTACTTTGTCAGGATAATACTATTACGCCCTCCCCTTCCGAGCGATTTCTGCCTACATCTACCCGTAGGGCACTTATGTCTACGGCATTTGTCCCTTCGAACAGCTACTCACTTGGATGATAATAATTCCAGCGCTTGTAATCTAAATAATATAATTATCATGAATTGTATATAATCCCCGAACACCTATTTAAGTGAAGCAAAATATAACGTTGCTTTAGGTTACGTTACGTTGACTTCGGTAAATAAGGTAAGGTTACGTTAGGTTACAGTACGTATATAAGCTTAGGATATATTTTATTAGGTAACGTTACATTAAATTATCGGTAACACTTCTCAGGGTCGATAACGTACGTAAATTTAAATCAACAAATCGCATAATGTTGGGTTAGGCTTAGTAATATGCGGTTTAGTAGTAAAGCAAGGTTAGGTTCAGTTGTACTACGTAAGGTGAAATTAGTTGATTAGTTTAGGACAGCTTAGGCTAGGTTGCAATACACTTGCTAGGGTGCCATTGAGGAAGGACAGAGAATGCTGTGTTATTCTAGGTTTGGTTACGTTAATTCAGGTAAGTTAAAGTTCGGTTATACTAGGCTAAGGTACATTAAGTACTTTCAATTACTTACTTCTAAGGTTTACAAAGACGCGAATGATTTATAAACTATTATTTTTCTAATGTAAGTAGGATAATTCTCCTTCATATTCTTACACATATTATGAAATGGCTCGGATAAGAGGCAAATGAAGACTGTGGTCTGAGTGGATGATTGCCAGCTTTAAGGGGATTGTCCTAGCCTCTTGTTCACATCCTCCACAGCCACCGAAAATTCACAAAACACTGCTCAAATATGGAGCAGGTGATGACATTCGGGTAGAGGAATATGAAGTGTCACGTCCACGTTGTTGCGATAATGGCTAACATAATCACTTACTCTCCATCTCTCATTAACTTAATGCTATCATCTAACATATTTTATGTGGCTATAAATGAGTCGTATTTGATTGAAAATTTCCAGGAAACGTGTGTTCGAATTGCTGTTGGGCTATTCTGGTTGCCACCGACTACGTCATGGCTTCTCGCTGGTGCTCTTTCTTCCTATGTAATGTTTTTTTACCCTGAGCCAAGTAGGGAAATTGGCCTTCTGTAGGAGAGAATGTGACGGCCCAGTGAACAGCGTGGCACAAGATTTCATGTAATATTTTGGAATAATTAACTAAGTTCTGGGATGAAAAGCAGCAGTAGCAATTGTATAAAGGAATCAATCCTCGCTTGGCGGGTAGACACAACAGGACCCACCCTTGGTGCGCACGCTAAAAGCCTTCATATTAATGGTAATGTATACGTCGACTCGAAACAAGAATTGAGTTCGCCAGTTTAATTAGTTTTGTGTAATAAGTTATACTGGAGCTTTATTGCAGTATCCCTAATAATAAAATGTAATGTATGCATATTGCAACAATTGACGTGAAAATACGCGTACGACATTACATAGTACATTGATGTCCTTAATCCAATAGCAACCGATATGAGTTGCTCGTATTGCATAACGACGGCTTCAATCTGGATAGGTATGACGGGTCTTGCATGTACGTGTCAAGCTGCTGCCGAATGAGTCCAAAACTGTAAAATGATTGTCCTCTTGCAGAGCAAAGTAACGCTATCCTTCGTGGCAGCGAGTAGCAAGCAGACTGAAGTGAGGGGGCTGGTACTGGCAGGGCTAGCGTCGTCCATGGTGCTCAGGCAGTCTGGTGTTACTCGTGCTCGCTGTCATGCCGATATACGCAGTTGCACAAACGACACTTCTAAAATTTGTGCACCAGAAAGGATTTGATGTGGAAAGTGTCTCCTTGTGTTTATAATGGCGTTCTGTTTTAATTTGTCATAGAAATATAAAGCAAAGACTCAAATCGCAAAACGGTAGAGTAAACGTGAAAGTTAATGCATGGCGATATTGAAGAGACGTATTAAAGGCTTTAGAATGATGAACAATACCGGTAATATAGCTAACTAGAGAGCACTCTGAGAGCGCACACCTCCGTCACGCGAGGCAACGGTAATGGAAAAATTCAAATTGGGTATGAAGCCATGATTTTATTTGTATCAACACCAAAATCGAATCATTTCTGCTTGTTGATAGTATTAACAATTCCTGTAATTTTCATGAAGATTCCAACTTTTTGAGTTATGCTGCCAACAGACATCATAACAAACAAAAGTCAAACACAACAACAGACTAACAGTTACTGTTCATCACCAAAATTTATCAATTTATGTCTTTTAACATTAGCAACAACTCCCATAAATTTCATAAAGATCCATTCAATAGTTTTTGAGTTATTGTGCTAACAAGCATAAAATTAAAAACAGTGACAAACGAACGAAAAAAAAAACAGATCATTACAAAAATTTCTTCATTTACACTTCCTGCTATACCTAACAACTCATATAAATTTCATGAACATCCGTCTGAAACTTTTTGAGTTATGGCATTGAGAAAAAATAGGCAGACCAGTAAAAACACAGACAGAGAACGGATTTTCACAAAAAAAAGTTAATCATCTGTTACTGTCAACATGCGTAACAATCCCTGTGAATTTCGTAAAGATCTGTAATAACTTTCTGAGTAATCTTGGTGACAGACAAAGAGAAAGATGGACAAACAGATTGACAGGCAGACAAACGCGACGAAAACATAACCTCCTAGGCGGATGTCAGAATTAACTTAATGCCTGCCAGACATACATATTTCAAGCCGAATGGTAAAGTTAGGTAATGTTGTAGGACCAAAGTTGGACGTAACCAGATGTTTATTTCTCCACCATTATTTAGCATTTTTTTTTCGATTGTGGTTGTGTTGGCACACCTAGGATGCATAGTGGCACAAATAACTCTGGACGTCGCTGAAGTAAACTCAGGAGATCGGCTGTCAAGTGACAACGCCTAGTAGGCAATGAGTATTATGATTAGCAGCAGTTTACTTTGCCATCACCTGAAAACCCGCCATCTTATTAGGCTACCTGCAGCGGCACAGCACGTGGGTCTCTCCTTTCCTACACAACGATGATGTGTTGAGCTGAGACGGCTGCGGTCTTTACCTAGCTATACTTGAAGCCCATTGCGTATGCAGGCTGCAGCCAGTAAATAGTTTGGTCAGCTTTTATCCTCTGTGTCCAGGATTGAGATAAGTGAATAGTTTATCAACAACTATGTGTGGCTTAACCTTCCTGTTTTAATTTCCATAGGTCAATTAGAAAAAAATACTGCTCAATACAAAGAGCATGGCAGGTATATGATACAGCTGTAGTGCAGAACTGGTAATGAAGCTAGCCTCTGAAGGGTGTTCAATTCCTTTCAGTAAAGTTCTGTTCTTCGTTGTTAAGTTGTCAAAAGCTTCAGTGAAGGTTTTTGACTGGAGCACAATAGACGCGGCTGATGAAAGAGCGACTTTGCTCTTCCATTCTTTTGTTATCACTTTTAGCTGCACTGAGTTGCGAGCGTCTGACAGATCCCTAAACAAAGGTTAAAACGTTAACCACCCAATTATGTAGGTAATGAGGCATGACGCATGGCTCTCAATGCTCACTAATGAAGACCCAAAGCTTGATACAAAGCGAAGGGGGCGCTCCTCTTACCGGCGGGTTTGCTAACAAGCGTAGCAAGCGCTGCTGTTTGTGATATAAACAACTGACGGCAACGGTGCGCGTGTGTTTGCCCGATGTGATCACAGCTACGCGATCACTCGCTACTGCATGGAGCTCTGCATATAACTGAGTGTTTATTGCGGGCCCGCAAACTGAACTCTAGGCTACTGTGCGGCGCTGCTGTGATTTCAATGGCAGTTACAGATACTTTACGGGAGGCATGGTAGACTTGCTATAAAACTCGCACACTGGCTGTACTTGTTAGATAGAGATTACTAGAACTAAATAAACGAACTGAAACGAAAAATACACAGACTTACACACATATGTTTCTAAATCATAGTTTTTAGCAGAGAAGTATTCAGTTTGCGGATTAGGCACTTTGGGTTATCACCTCCCAATCTCAGTCTATCAAGTCTAGACTATATATACTGTATCCTCTCCGTCATGGTGCGTAAATTTGGCCAAGCCTTGATTTGATTGTCCATCAAAGTTTTCTGCAATTGATTCATTGTACTTTACTAGTGAAATAATTACCCAACTGCACTGGTAGCATCCCAATGTTAACGATAAAAACTTCATTGAGAAAATCTTCTAATTACCTTCGCTAAGGACGTTATGTTTCTATTGAGTTTGTCTGTCCGCGTGTTCTTTGCCGGTCACCAAGGTAACTCAAAAAGTTACAAACCGATCATTACGAAATCTACAGGGAATGTTAGGCATGTTAAGAGGAACGATGAATAACTTATGGTGAAGATGCGTTCAACCGTTTGTTGGTTTGTCTGCCTCTGTTTTCTCAGCATATATTCCGGAAAGTAATGACCAAATTTTGTGATGATCGGTTGGTTTGTTCTTGTGTTTGACTATATGTTTTTCACACTGCTTGTCAGGACATAATTCAAAAAGTTATTAACGGATCTGCAAAAAAATTACAGATGATGTTACTACTTTCAAAAGAAACAAATGACCGGATGTGATGCTGATAAAAAGAAACAATAGTTTTAAAGCAAATTTATCTTTTATTAATTAGCGTTGTTTTGCTTAGCGGAGGTATGCACTTCTTCCGTCCTCTAGTTTATAATTAAGTTGCGGCTGAAAGGCGAGATGGTAAATTATACATCGTGTGCAGTAAGTCGAATGCTATTAGAGCATTTATGGTTAATGCAATGCCAACTGGTGTTGGTACATCCACAGATTTTTTTTTGTTCCCGAGCATCGAGCAGCTGGAGTATATTACGGTATTCTTAAAAGCTACGTTTTTGGAATATAAGTACTGACTAGTTCACTATGCAACTGTCCCTCATCGTTCTGCCTGACATTAACTCAATTTTTGTTGGAAAATAGAGTAGAAACAAAGAGTGCTTCACGTCCTTTCTAAATAACTACAGTACATAGAATTGCTTTCCTATCAATCTTCCTGCAGTAGCCTGATTTTTTTAGATAACAAAGTTGGTGAAAACGGAAGGTGCCAGGTTAGGAGAACATGGTGGATGTTTGGGAAGTGTGTCCAACTCTTTACATTTGCTTGCTTAGTTTTTGTTTGCAATTAGGATACTCAAGATACCCATTCATTAAGTTGGGGAGCTGAAACGCTTTCAAAACTGCGAAAAAGACTTGGAATCTTTCTCTCTAAGTGTTTGGCTTGGGAGAAACAGTGCTTTTTCAGTAAGTATTGGTACCGGATTTTGCTTACAGCGTGGCTGATTGTGTAGGATAACACCATCCTAGCAAAGCCTGCCAAATCCAACTTTGATCGTCCGATGAGGTGGAATGCGTTCGGAGTAGAAGTTCTAATAATGTCAGTTGCAGGGACATGCAGAGGACAGCGCGCACTGGTACGAAAGACAGCGATGAAACGATTAGACGGGGCAAGGTAACCAATCGTTTAAAAAATGATTAAATTTCATCAATATATCTTATATTGGAATATAAATCAGATACACATCTTATAACTAGGGCCTTATGGACTTTGTTACCTCACTGACTTTATGGCTCACTTATGGCTTACTGCATTCGAAAGTATTTAGATATTGCACTATATATAGAAAAGACAAAGTAGACCCAGGGTTTTTAGTACGGTGCCGGTAAATCCATCGTCTGGTAAATGTAGTGTCTGAAAAATTTATTGCGGGAGTAAATGCATTTGAATAACGATGAGGTTTCTCTCGATGAATTTATTTTCGAAAAAGTTACCCCCCCCCTGAATTAATTCTTTTCAGCCTCCGTTATCGATGTCAGTGTGTAATGTAGAATTCTGCGATCCTAGTCTGCATATAGCCTGATACAGTGCTACCCAGTAGCAATCATTATAACCCCAATAAAAATCTTATAAACATGATCCGTTATAAAACGGAACAAAACAGAATTTTTCCTACAGTATTCACGAAATTTTTGTACTTTGTCTATTGTAGAACATTCACATGGCATAAAAAAGGCATTAAAAGCGAATCACCGCTTGTCCGGTTTTCTCATTTCGTCTGAAATGAAAGACCTGTTCTATCCTCCAAGTTTATGGCCCCACAGTAGGCGATGGGTGACATTTAAAAATTCTCATACTGAGCGGTTATTCTCGGTCACCTCCGTTGCTTGCAGGTTCCCTTTTGTGATGTGGGACGAGTTTGTACCTGATCATGTGCTACTATGATTTTGTATTCAAGTATTAGTTACAATTCATCGAAATCCGTAGATAAAAATTATCGACATCCGTAAGTAGAATTCATCGAAATCTGTAGGTAGCTATTCGGCAACAATCACGAAACCCCAGAAGTGCGCTGCACTTGTAGCATCTTTAAATAGCAAAGCATTTTTTTTTTTCTGGAAAGGAAAAGTAAAAGACTGGAATCATTCAGTTCGTCCGAGGACCCCACAAGACAATTCTTTCTAACACAATTGTTCTCCGTTAGCACAAGATTACTTACAGCTTTTTGGTATTGGCTTGTCCGAAGTCACAAGAAAGTGTAACTGCCGAGATTAGCACTCACAGACAATGTTTAGAACAATTCAACACGTAGAATCCCCGATTTTGAGCTTTGAAATACATATATAGTTATATATTATATATTGTGGACCGTGCTTGAAAAAATCACGCAATAATCTAAATTTTTACCTAATATAGGCCGGTGCAGAATCTTCTCTTCTCTGACTTGCTTCTTCATTGATCCTTCGTCTTCCTGTCAACCTTCCTCTCTTGACTGCCTTGATGTTTCCACATTTTTTCCGCTCAGGCTTATCAGCATCTCCTATTCCCTACTGTAACCTCTCTGCTTCAAGTCTTTCTTGACACTGTGTCGCATAGACGCTTCATCTCTCTCCACTGGTAGTACGTCTTTGTTCTCGAGACTAGAGTACTCTCGTTCTTCTTTTTTGCTCCCTATCCTCTTTCTTAATTAAACGTGCATCTTCCATAGTGAGAACCAGAAGTAAAATCTTGAGTAAAACACTTCTATAAACTTGAATGCATCTCCAGTCAGCTTATATGCAATGTGAGTGCACAGTAGCCCTGCTACAGTCTTTCAAGCTCAAATATCTGTTTCATTGAAGTAATGATATTTTGGCCTATAAAAGCGAAATCTACTCCGTCAGAGAAAAACAGAAAGTTAGAAGAAATAATTGTCTGCGGCCCGTGAAAAATCATCACCTCGTCAGGGCTCCGTTGATCATCTGCCGAATTTATACGTCGTGACCTGAGAGAAAAAAGTTATGAAATCGGACTCCAGAAGTTGCATAAATATTGCTCCGATTTCAAGAAATGTTTCAAGCAAGAAGTGAATGCAGATAAAGGGATAAGGTCCCACTTTCACCACCTTCCGCAACCTGGTCATCGATCTTTATGAAACTGTAACGTAATATTAATATCTGCAACCTGGTCTGTTTTTCGCCTAGCTATTTCCTCAGGAGCGGAAACGAAATACATAAATACATGAAACGCTTTACAATATTAGGATATATATAGCACAACATATAGTTTGTTGAAAAGGAAAAAAATGAAATGTTAAAAAAAAAAGTGTTTTCTTTTAAGATTAAATCAGGACATTGCAGCTTTCAGCTCTGAGCTGCAGGTCGAAAAGATGGCTACGGTTAGCTTACATAGGTGGAGGTTCAAGGGGAATACCCGAGATTTTACTTTGTGATAATATGAGCTCAACATTGAGTTTATTGAAAATAACTTGAATGCAGAAAGATGTTTTGAAAAATTACGATGTCGCCCACAGCTTCCAAGAAAGGAAAGCTCACCCACTTTGAGCGCAATTTGTTTCACAGAGCGGAAATTATGATGTTAAACTGAAGCACAACCAGGAGGTCTGTCGCATAGACTTCTTTTTGGCTCTTCTAACATCTGTCGGGATTCAATTTTGAACTTCACTGAAACGCAAAAATTAAATTTGTACGTTTCTGTGAAGCTGTTGCAAACGTGGAAAAAGATCTGTCTGTGGACGTTTTTGCAGATGATTGTAAACATTAGTTACGGGAAACTAAGAAATATTTATGCAAGCGATCGATACCGAATGACAAAAAAGAATACCATCATGGAAATGCTGGAAAATATGTAATTGGCAGTTTGTCTTGGTAATTTGACATGCTTTCAGTTCAAACGCATGTCGTTATCTTTGGAGAAAAGCATGTCGCTCTACGCATAAAAGACCCGGAACTCAGCGGCTTGGGGAGGCTCTAGGTAGCAGGGAACCTAAATAGCTTTAATGACAAGAATAAGAAACATCGTACTACCATTAACTGATTTTAGCTCCTAACCTTGATATGATCATCAAGAAAGAAGAATGGCGATGAAATAGCATCATATGAACTACGACTATACATTTAGGCAGTAGTAGTTCAGTGGCGCCTCATAATGTTGTTACCAGGAAAATTTCATATTCCCAGCTGTATATGTAGTGTTGATCACTGAATATACGGGTCGTATCTGTTAAACGAACGGTCACGTAATTAGCATGGATTCATCAATGTAAAAAAATATATATATACCAGCCCTGATAATTTGAGTGAACGTAAAACGGTTCGAAAGGAATATCAGGAAAGTGCATTAATATCACCTGCAACCAAGCTCACTGACATTTAGAACCCTTGAGCGCGCCAACTGTTGGATTACAGTCACTCGTACTAGACGGGCTGAGAGGCTGCAACAGATAAAATAAACTACGCTTCATTCCATAGACAATAGAAAGTCTTTTTTGGCCATAAAAGCACGCTTAGAACTATACGAGAAAACAGAAGCAGTAAACTCGCCTGGAATAAACCAAATGACCGACCTACCCGGTCGCACTCGAAAGCGAATTGATAACGATCGTGAACAGTGTCTTGCGAGCATGGAAGGTGCCTGTCATACTAGAAAGATACTAAAAGAAATCAATACTATATATTTGAAACTGTTATTGTTAGATGTGTTCAGTGCTATGATTAAACAGCTTTATGTAATAGCGGTCAGTGCAATAATTTGAGCCGTGCGTACTTGTACAATTAATATATGAGGTAAATTGACCGTCACGGCAGAGTCAAGTTAAACTAAGTTTGCTGGGCTTGGCTTTGCAGCGACTTCAGACATGGTATGGGAAGGTCCCTTTGAGTCGTGCTGTAGATGTTAGTACCAACCCGATTACGCATGAGACTTCCGAAAATTCTATTTATTCAGTACGATTGAGTTTTTATCGGTCTCAATCGTTAGTGATACGAGGTTAGCGCCTGGATCTTGATGCACAGTAGCGAAGCCAAAGTTCTGGTCTCAAGTTGGGACAAACCAAATCTAGTGAGCTGCAGCTTGACTCGAGTTTCCCCTACACTTCTACGGATGATATATTTTTAATTGAAATAACAAACTAATGTGCAGGAGCATTCGACGTTATTTGACCCACTGTATGCGGACATGGCTAGGGGATAATTAAATAAAAATCTAAAGAAACTTAATGTTTAGCACAGGATAGAATAAAATATCGGTTCTGTGAAGCCTGTAGCACTAAGCAGTTTCTCAGACACAAACCGACAATTCTGAAGTTGCATCTAAATACGAAATAGATGGAGCATTCCAATAGTGTAAAGAGTACTTATGCCTTGCTTAGTTTTTGCATTTGGGCCCGAATAAAAGAGAAAAAACATCAGTTTTTGGACCCATTTTGAGCCAACAGTAAGTCTACTAACTTTCACAGAATTGCATGAGTGTTTTTTTTTATTTTATTTTATTTTCTTTTTTGAGACGGGTCGGTGTTTCCCAGCGCGAGTTTTATACCGGGACATCCGTTATGCTCGATTGCTGTAGTTAGGCACTGTGTCATTTCGCTCATTTAGTCAAAGAAATTATCCTAAACCGAACTGCCTACATGATTATACACATGCACACTTGTGTCTTTATTATGAGTTTAAGAACAGCTGACGGTGCTGACTTCCCAGTTATACACGATCAGTGATATTCGGAGACTGTCCTCGCAAATCAATCTAAAATAAAATACATTCCAAGGATAATCGATTTGGACTACTTAGATGGAGAGAAATACAGTAACCGTACTAAACCCAGCGTTTATTAAGCTATATGTCAGGAAAAACTATAAATGGTCTTAAACGTAACGCGATAGTTTCATGACATTATATCTCATGAGCTTTCTCCGATAGCACTCAGTATCCTCAAAAGCTATTGCTGCCTATGCTTGCTATCTTCCGGCAGTGACGTTGCTCTTGAACCGAGAATCTCTGCAAAGATTTCCTGCAAGCTGTAGGTTTAGAAAAAAAAAAGAGCATATGAATTATTATTGCCACCGCCGGGTCTTCCGCGTGCTGATTTTTGTAGCCCCTTTGGAGACGAAACGTCTGTTGCGCTTCTCAGATAAACGAAGGAAGCCGTATACCGCTTTTGTTGGTCGGATAACAGCGTCTTGATGCCATACGCCGTCTGAAGTCGTATTCAAAAGAATTTATATGCCGCTTCATTTTTCCCGAGGGTGTATACGATCAACATGTAAATTAGTAGGTAGCAACATTCAATCAGTGTGCAACTGCCTAAGACTCAGCTGTACTCCTATATATATTCTGACAAAGCAGGCAGATAATTTATTGTCTCAGCATTCCTCGAAGACAGAAACTCTAAAGAAAAATATTACTTGTTCTCCTAGATATCCTCCTTTATTTAAAACGCGAATATTATTTCAGAGAAAGCTCGTATTTTGTTAGTGTCTCTCGATTATTCCCTTAGACTGAGCAGTTGCATCGTCCTGGGTAACAGCTTGCATAATCAATTTGTTACGTTAATTGCAATGTCTGCTGGCCTAGAGCTCTCACAAACTCAGTAGCTCTATGCACTGCAGGAGCGATTATAATTATTACCTCAACGATCGAGGAGATTATGTTTTTTGTCGGCGTGTGTTTGTGTATCTGTCTGTCAGTAACATAACTACGGAAGTTATAAACCGATCTTCATGAAATCAACAGAGACTGTCAGGTATGTCATCAAAAACAGCTGATTAACTTTTGACGAATATCGTTAGGCTGTTTGTTTGCCTAACTATTCTTGGCAACGTAATTTAAAACGTTAGGAACGGATCCTCAAGAACTTTACAGGATCTTTTAGAATTTTTACGAGGAACAACTGAATTCATTTTGGTGGAGATCTGCTCGTCAGTTTACTGCCTGTCTTTTTTTTTTTTCTGGCAGTACCCAAAGTAGTTCAAAATGTTATGGACGGTTCGTCATAAAATTTTCAGGAACTATTAAAAATGTAACAATAGCAAATGACTTAATTTTCGTGATGACCTTGTCGTGTGCGGAGCTCTTTGTCTGCCCTTTGGTGTTTCAGGATATATCTGAAAAGTGTATGTCAGGAATGTCACAATTAAGGAACATATGATTATGCTTTCGTATGAGCAAAAAAATCTCGGATTCGTTATCAATTTCAATTTATCGCTAGCATTGCGTTGGTAGGAAGGTGGCTGCGCTCTCGGAGTGCTACATTAGCTATTACTGTTTTCAAAGTAGGCGTCGAACTTAAGTGTTGTACTAGATACATTACGATAACTCGCAATGGATTATTTTTAAATAGTTATCCGTTGGGTAGCATGAAGCCTCCAAGGTACTTCCACTCCAGACTGGAGAGTGGAGTCGCATGCGTCTGAGAGCCTGGCACCGACTGAACACCAAATGCATAAGCGAGGAGCGTCGCATGCAAAGAAGCTCGGCTCAAGTCAAAACGTTTTAGATCCTCAGGGCCAAGCTCCAGTGCATGTCGAGCGGCCCGGGCCAGAAGACTTAAAAAGAAATCTTGCGCAATTGACTCAGCCTCCAACGCTGTACCCTCTAGGCAATGTTTTGAGCAGTGCAATTGAACGGAGGCCCCAGAATGCGCCGTCAGAGTTTGCGAAGCTAGAAAGAACTCATTCCCTTCTCAGATCAATACAAAGAAAGCCTCTATTGAGCCCAAGGAGCTCAAAACGAGGTATCGGCTGACCTGACAACGATGGTTCGGTCACCTCACTTTAGCTTTGGGGTCAGTGAGATAATTGATTTAGGCGCACCTGCAGCAAAATATTGTCATGTGCCTGAATGTTTCCGTGCGGCCGGAAATCGCCTAATGAGTCAATAGAGATCGCTGCTTAATAAAATTTAATGATGGTCGCGTTGTGCTGACGTCCGGGGTGCAGTTATGCTCGCCGCGTTGTCTAGATGTTCTATTTTGAAATAAAAGTGGAATAGTCCAAGACTTTTAGCAGTAAACTAGCTGTTAAGGTGTAGGTCTAAATCCCTTTAACTCCTTAAACAAACTAAGCTGAGCATATCCAGTGGGCAAGCTGAGTATATCCAGAGGGCAGTCGTTTAGTGTTTGTTGTCTATAGCGTTTGTAGGTTATGAGGTACTTCCAAACTGAATAACAAATTTCTACTGGGTTAATTTCACCCTTCTCTTATCACAAATTAACAAGACTTTGTCCTGGGAGACACTCGTAGCCAGCTAGGTCATGCACCATCGGGGGATAGAGAAAATGCGAAAAGCACACACACCCTAGGTATAGCCCCGCTGTTGCAATACAGCTGTGTTTCCCCTTACACTACAGCGAGGTGTAATCGAAGACACGTTCATGAAAGTCATTTAAAAATGGTCAAGAACATTTTCCTGATGTTTGCTGTCATCCAGTTCAAAGACCGAGTTTAGTACAAATTTTGGGAAATGTTTTTTTTTTTTTGCAGTAGATGGTTAAGGATTTCTCAAAATAGGCAGAGTAATGGTATATTTTGGCCAATATATGTTAAGTCATAGCAACAACGAAACTTATCGTGAAAAAATGTGATTCTAGTGTATAGAGATATCTATACACTGGTAACTTTTCACAATATAGCAGCTCCATGTACAGAATAAATACGTATGCGACTATTTTTTTTCTTAACTTAATACAAGGACAACGAGTGGCAAACAAAGGACAAGAAACACCAAAATTGAACCTGTTACTCACACAAAAACAACCACACCCAACATTTGTCGATAGGTACAGCCCTCTGGGGTCAGTTGGCCTATATATGCATCACGAACGAGTGTGTGTGTGGGTTTCTCACTAAGGCAAGCAGTAAGTCGACTTTACCTAGATCTTTACACTAGTATAGGCACTAAGGAGTTACACATACAGTGGCCGTTTTCCCTTCACTACAGCCAGCAATAATTTGAAACATAAACATTTCTGTTCAGTGTCAATAGCGAATAGAAGCAGGAAAAGCATATTTAAACCTACGGAAGATGATTGCAATGGCAAACCCCAGGAGGAACACTAGAATAACTGCAACAGACCATAAGACAAAGTTTGCTAAGTTTGTCCATCTGCATTATGGTAAATCGTACTCGCAGGAGTTCCAAAGGTTGAATTTGCATTCGGCTAGAAATCGGAAAAGAGATACGACTGCAAGTTACTTCGTGAGTTTCACTGCGTACACTGATAAGATTACATCTTGTATGTTGTCATTATTTAATAAAAAGAAATCACATGTGTTTCACAAAAACATGTTAGCAAAAAAATTACAAAACTCATTAAACATAGTATTCACATCTGCTAGCCAACAAATACCTCCAGGGGTTATAGATGAACCTCAATGTTTGTTAAAAAAAACTGCTAAGTTCTAGGTAAAAAGAAAATGTACTGTTTACGCTATAAATTTTTCGAGGTGGTCTCTTTTTTGCATTCCTATGCCTCACAAACATTAGAACTTTGTCGGTGTTTTCCCTGGTAAGTATATTTTCCCATATAATGAAACAATAAAAGTACACTTACAGTTATTCCATCTGATTTGCAGTATAGTTTTTGAAAGTGAAGCTCACGGGCTTACATTTGTCAAAATAGCCCTCGAATATGTCCTTTGTTAGCCTGCTACGGTGAATAAGAGTCTTACAAAAGTTTTCTTTTTTGTACAATGGATTGCGTACGCAGTTGCATACAGCGCGACTTTTCACTAACAGGATTTGCCTGTTGCTTTTTCTTTACAAGGTTTGCAACTTATTCCAAAAAAATAAACACGCTCTTGTTGCCAAACTAATTTTCTTCATCCCGAGGTACGAACGGTTTCGAAATCACCAAGAAATCGACAATAATGACCCAAACGCACGATTAGTTCAACACACCAGTGACGCATGTAACATGATTGAAAAGAGTGCACTGAAGCCACAGAGCCACATTGCAAGCAAAATAATTTATTCCCGAGCAAGGCAAATCGAAACTGAAAACTTTTGTTAGCGATGGGAAATGACGCTCCATCTGCTAGCAATCTTATGAAACTGGATTGAAACTGGATTCCTGAGCACGGAAAGATTCTCCAATAAATTATCTCGATAGCGACAGCAGCCGCTTCTTCCTTCGACTAATGTTCAAACTAATTAGACAGTGACTGATAGAATGATCGGGCACAGTTCCATGCGAGCGCCGCCCATCACATTACCAGCGACTTATTGAACAAGACTATCAATTGCAGATTGGAAAGCAGGCGAGTTAGTGACAGTGATGACCAAGATCTTGTTACCTGTCTGCAGATCCCATATCATTATAATAATGAGAGAGTGTAGATGGAGCGGTATATTCACTCATCTTTTTCAGAATTCGGCTGCTCTATGAATCGCTAAACATGCTGTATTTACGTACCATGACTTCGCACAAGACTCAAGCACAGCTCTATTAAAGAAATTACCTGTAAAGTAGAAATAACGGTAGGCACTCAATTGAACTGGCACCTGAAAACCAGACACTGTTGAATATGGTACGATTGTTCAGTTCTACCTCAGAGCAAGAACACAATTATTTTATCCTATTCGATTTCAGAGAAAAAATATAAAGCTTACGGTTACTGTAATTATTGCAGTACCACAAAAACAAACCGACAGTACGCAAGCAAGTGCGTGCGCTGGGATCATAGCACAGTGAGGGGCAATGTCATTTCATCGCATTTTGTTCAATGATGCATGGGCTTCGTATCATGCAGGCTGTCAGCCCACATTAGATATAATTTAGTGGGCTGTGACTCTGCACGCTCCGTGGAAGCCCATAATGCTCTCGGCATTACGGCTCTGCTAGCAGTTTTCCCTTCGAAATGCGAGCAAGTCAATGAAGTATAGCTGTTTCCTGTACAAGCATTGTGGATTCTGCCGCCTGTACGCACACGTGATAGATGACGATGAAAGACAAACATGATTTCTTTGTCAGGGGGACATACAGTAAATTTTGAAGTAACTCTCTGAGTTGCACTAATATTTGACGTACTTTAAGGCATATATTTGAAATTATTTTAGTGCGTAGCTATATTGTTAATGACAATTTCAATAATGATAAGCTCTTGAAATGAAATGTACATATAGGTACTGGATCTCAGCAAGTAAGTATGTGTACATGTCCAGAAATTATGAGGTAATTAAAATTAATTTTTTTTCTAGATCCACAGTGACCTGTGTTTCGTAAGCCTGGGATCTTAATATATATACAGTTGCGAGCATAATTAAGGGACAAAAATAAAAAATTTTATATCTCCAAAACTGTAAAAGGTTCAATGCTGAAATTTTAACACAGAAGAGGTATTGGGATACCTAATAATATGCTAAGAATTTATTACGATCCAAAGGATAAGAAAAAAATTATGCATATTTAACTTATAATTATGAATTTAGTGTGAGCAGAATTAAGGGACACTTGACAAAAAACGCAACAAAACA
>LQNS02277718.1:20372840-20387379 GCA_001587735.2 Parhyale hawaiensis
ATTAGCTCTTTAATTCGATTGTATCTGTGATACGCACGTGGAACCTGCCCTTTGGCTGCAAGAACGGGCACGATAATTTAAAAGTTGCTCTGGAAAATACGACTGGAATACGTAACATATAAATCGAATTTGCTTTCTGACTGAGTGTTGAATATTCGTTAGACAAGCATAGAATCTGTTGACAATGAGCCGTATGGGCAGCTCCTTGACGGGCAGGAGAGAACGGCCGAATAGCGTGTGGTTTACGACTAGCTAAATAGATTAGCACAGACGATCGTGACTATTATTATTATTATATTCAGAAGTTTAAGTCTCCGTTTCCACAAGAAAAGCGATGTCACAGAGGAAGAATGAAGGGACACGTAGTGTGATAATAGACACGTGGAACCCATGCACGAGGGTGTTCCCACACAGGATAAACGCGCAAGGGAACAGCAAGTCGGGAAAGAAGAGGAAGAGCAGATGGAAGAAAGTTCAGTATGAGTTACAGGTGAAAAGGAAGCAAAATGGGCACGAAAGACAGACAAGACGATGGTGATGACGACCCAACGGGTCACGGGTCGTCTAGTATTATACTAAAAGTCTATGAACCGGTCTCGCTTGCTTATTTGTGTCTTATTTATTTATTTGTGTCTTGTTTGACACAGCTTCTTCGCTTTTAGATGGGGAAAATTTTAAGCTAAAGTGGTGCACATGGAATATGCCCCCTGGGAAGTTTTAGAGTCCGCCATACAATCCATGTCATCGTTCAGCAGTCAGATCGAGACGGATATTTATAGACCGTGGCAACGTGGATACCGACCCCTTTATAGCTACGCTGAGTGCAGGAAGGAATTGAAATTTTATTCGTGGCCAGTATCAGTAGCTTAGCTGATTTTTTACTTGTGTCTTCTTTATAGCCAGAAATTCGAAGGTTGAAGATCTACTTTGATTGAATCTGTGATACGGTCCTAAGCTCTACTGCATGAATGGGCACGTTAAATTGATAATGGCTAGGGAAATACAAGTGGAATACGTAGCATATAAATTGATGATGCTGACAGCCTGAGCGTTGAATATTCGTTAGAGAAGCAAAGAATCTGTTGATAGTGAGCCGTTCGGGCAGGAGTGAACGGCCGAATAGCGTGTGGTCTATGACCAGCTAAATTATACCCGTTTTTTTCGGGAAAGCAAAGGCGAGCTTGATGACGATCCAACGGGTCACGGGCCGTCTAGTATTATACTAAAACTCTGTGAACCGGTCTTGTTTCGGTCTTGTGTCTTGTTTATTTGTGTCTTGCTTGACACACGTCAGATTCCAAAAGTCTAATCTAATTCCTTCTATCTATTAGTGAAAGCTTAACACAAGAGGTACATTGCATTGTGTGTTGCTAAAGTGCTCGCGCTGTCAAAAATAACAGCGATGAAATAATTTGTGATAGCCCTTTGCCTCTAGTAATGGTTTCATTACAAATATGCTAAGCTACAACGGCCAACTCAAATCTTCACTAGAGATGAGTGCTCCCCATATTAATTTATTTGAATAGCACCTGTACTTAAGTAACAGTACAAAATGAGTACCTTACTGAAAACCCTGTGGTTTTTTCTACTTATAGGAATTCTCAGGGGAAAATTCAATATTCCGCCTGAGAAGTAGAATATATACAGTACATATGGCGCCTTCAACTAGTATTTCCGTTATCACTTTTGTCATAGACGAACGCGCTCATGCACAAGTCAGGGCCCTGATTTACGAACGTTACAACATTGTAAAACTTACAATGTTGTAGTTTACAACCACGATACAAGGTTGTAGTCTATCTGCCTTATGGCAGTAAGTTACAGCTCACTGCTACAGGCAATGAACGATCGCTTTACGCTGTGGGCGTGACTGCAATGATGCCACAGCTACCACCAATAATTATCCAGCACGCGTGCTTTCAATCAGAAGAATCGAAAACGAACCCTTTTTCAGTTGGACTATGTTGAAAATTTTGAAATAGCTATGACAACAGAGGCTAGAAAATGGATGTAACATTTATTCTACGGGTATAGGTGTTATTAGGAATATAGATAAGAGTAATAGCAGATGTAATGAATACCTTGCACACATATTAATGCGCATTTAATCGTTTATCAGATAAACATATATATATATATATATATGAACTTATTATTATTGAAATATACGTTGATACCCAGGTGTATTCATAAAGGAGTTTATATATGTTTGTGCGTGCATTGAATAACATATGAAGGTTTGACTTATTTTCTCTCCCCCTTGAAGTAAAAGTCTTGGATTGTTTTTTGAAGAGGTTTCCTCAGTAAGTCTATTCCTCTATTCACTGACTGTAATTATGCGCTGCATTCTGAATCCAAAGGCTCTGCTCTATTGATTACGAATGATTCAACGAACTTTTCTGCTGCTAGCTATGTCTTACTTACCATCTTCATCTTGCAATTATTGTACTTTATGTCGCACTGCTTCCATCCAATTACGCGGTGTTATAAGAGATTCTTGTACCAGAACTCTGTTACCCATTTTAAACGTGTTATTTTTTGGTCACGTGACGATCTTTACCTGCTCCCCTGTGAGCTCAGTTGAATGGTAATGACAATGGTAAAGAGGTATTCTCAAAACCCGATGCTATGGTTCTTCTCCAATTTCATCAATTACGTATGTAGTCGTTACAGTTAACTTCTTCGCAAACTCTGGAGGCAAATCTGATTTCGTGATTTCCTCCATTATGTATGTAGTATGCCTTCTTTTAAGCAGCACGGATTGATAAGATGTGTTGTCCATGACAACTACCGAGCTAGGTGAAAAATTTGGAAGGAGTTGCTTTCGAAACCATTCTTCAAAAAGTGTGGTATTCACCTGATGATGATAGTTTCCGTCGTTTTTAGCTTGGAATATTAGCTCTGTGTTTTGTACAAAACCATTATCGTCCCAGCTTGAAGAATAATCGGACGACTGCTATTTCCTGTTGGTGGTTTCACTCCGCCACCTTGTGGCGATGTCATTTCTTTCCAGCATTTTGTAACCGTGTAATTCTGAATGGCCTATGTTTCATCAAGTACCCAATGTTATGGGACGACTGCTTGACTTCCCAGATCTCTCACAAGAACGATGTACGCAGAACTTGGCACCGTTGCAAGAAAGCTATACCACATGTCCTATAGACTGTAGAACATAGTGGCTCCATGGAAAACTGTTACACATTTTACGATACACGCTTGTGCAAATACATTTAGAACATTAACCAAAGCCTGTTACAGCCGTAAAGAAGGTGTCATATTACCAGTGAAATCAAGTACTATTTATACTCTACCCATCTCTAATTGACGATTAGGGCGGGATCATCTCTAGTTGCTGCGTTGCTAAACGTTGCGTATGTGTGCGGTTATTCATTGTAGAATACTCATATTTCTGCTTAACAAATTTTATAAAAGTATAAAAACGATGTGTAGAAATATACAGTATAAATAGATTGTTTTGTGTATAAACCATTTCGATTTTTTTGAAGTAACAAAAAGAGATTAGGCACATGAGTAAAGGCCCATTTGTCAAATCGCCTGAATGGAATTGACATGCAGTCATTTCACCACGCTGTCATTTACGCACATGGAACGGATATTGAAGCGGCTTCTAGTCGCGCTCACTCTCTCGGCCGTCTCCACTTTCAGGCTAAAAAGATAGTCTACAATGTTAATACATATTTCATAGCAGAAAAGGCAAACAGAGGAACTTCTATGGATATCAACAAGGTTGCAGCTCGCACTGCTGCAGCTAATAAATTGAGCAATAGCACAGTTGGAAGGATTTGCAGCTAGCTTAATCAAGCTGGCAAACGTCCAACACCAGAAGAGCCACCAGTCACTTCAACCTTTGCTTCACCAAAGAAGAGATGAAGATCCTCTCATGTCACAGAAATTGATCAGTTTGATAAGGATGTATTTCGAAAAACTGTTTTAAACTTTTATGCTAGGAAAGAAATTCCGACATTATGTAAAATCAACGAAGAATTGTTAAAGGATGAAATTGGATTTGATGGATGCCTGACATCGCTAAGAAATGTTCTGTTGAAAATAGGATTCGAATTTACAGCAGTGGATGGACGCAAATTCTTAATGGAACAAAGTGGTCTTGTCGCCACCAGAGCAAAATTTTTGTAAGAAATAAAAAAGTTCAGGCAACAAGAAGCGAATATTGTTTACTTAGATGAGACATAGATCAATCAAAATTATACTGTGCAGAAATGCTGGACTTACTGCACATCAAATCTGCTGATCGGAGAGAAACCTCCCATCGTTAAAGTGAACAGAGTACTTATTCTCCATGCTGGAAAGAAGAATGGATTTGCTCCAGAGGCTGATCTCGTTTTCCAAGCAAACAACGAAGGCAGTGACTATCACAGCCAAATGAATGCCCAAGTATTTGAGAAGTTGTTTACCACGCAATTATTGCCAAACTTCGCTTCAGGTTCAATAACTGTTATGGGCAATGCTGCTTATAAACTCTGTTCGCTTGGAGATATCCCACTGCATCTTGGAAGAAAGCAGAAATATTCGACTGGCTAGCTAAAAAAGCAGCGAGCCCCAACAGTGCGTTTCTGAGAGCAGAACTCCTTGAAATAGCAGAGCAATTATCTTCAAATTTAGGCAAGAAATATGCAATTGATGCTATTGCATCTGAAGCTGGCCATAAGGTCGTTAGCCTACCTCCCTATCATTGCCAATAGAATCCCATAGAACTTATATGGGAAAACGTGGAGACTTTCGTTTCTCATAAAAATAAGTTTAAAATGTCCGAATTGCAAAATTTGACTCAGGAAGCTCTGTGTTCCATAACGCCAGAAAAAAATTGTCCAGACGCCGTACGACATGCAGAAACAATCCAAGATGATGATGCAAAGCTGGATATTGCAGTTGACCATTTTGTTGATTTGTTATACACATCACAAAAAGCTCGGATGAAGAGCATTCATTTTAGATTAAATTTTAGTACATGCTTAGCTTATATGTTGCGTTTCTAATTACTATTATAGTTTCGAAACAATGTAAAAGAATTGTTTATTTCACAGATATTATAATTTTTACTTTGACAATGCCCCTTCATTAACACCTCAATGTAACCTATAGTTTAAAGCATACTTTATTGGGTTTCACTATCCAATATCTCATGTGCGCAGATACATTTTTGCACACAGCATTTGACGTACACAGACAGACTTCAGATACACATAAGATTTGGCAACGTGTACAGCCTCGAGTAGCTCTGCATTAATTGTCAATTAGAGATCGATAGACTATAGGGACTTACAAAACTATGTAAGTAGCTTGATAAATCTGTGCCCAGGTCCCGAGTCCGCTATATAATATACACAGTTGTTGGTTGCTCCAAGCTTGCTTGCTCGCTCATTTGGTTAGTCCTTCTCTCTGTCACGCTGTTAAGGATTTAGATAGGAGAAAATTCATCTACTGAAAAGCAAGCTGAGACACCAAAAGATTTTAGCCCTTAGAGTAACCGTGACAAATGTTACTTCTGAAATACAGTATATGGACAAAAGGGGAAACACTGCATTTTCCGAAACTCGCTTCGCTGTCAAAACTAGTGGTGTACTTTTTGATATGATGGCGCTTCTTCTGATCGTAGGAAATGAAAAGTGGCACCTCTAATAGAGTTTTCCATCATGCCTAGCATAAAATAGGCCTATATTGCATACATATTTTTTTGCTGAATTTCTTCGTAGCAGTTCGATAGGCTCAGTCCTGGTTGGAGTTTTCGTTCCTTTCGGGCATAATCCATTTCGCCAAATCTTTTTGCAACAGTAGAAACATTTCGGTGAACACATTTCTTTACTTTCTATTTACATCCCAGCCAAATTTCGCCCCTAGAGGTTTAGCTATCTGCTGGTATCCAGGTTACGGTTAGCTCTGAGCACTTTCGGTGAATTCTTTTGAATGAACTATATTTTCTTAGTGCTGCCCAGCGTTTGACCAATTCAAACTTATATCCGCGCCTTACCTTGCAGAGGTGATATTTTGCTTTCGCAAAACTCATGCCTTCATTGCTGTATAACTTGTGTTTCATGAATGAGAGATCACGCCTGACGGTATGAAACCCATTTTACCGCAAAACCTATACTGGGAAATGGAAAAATAAAAAGCTAAGTCACAAAATTTTTGCCGTTTTTTTACGTCTGGGCTTGCTAGTACTGTGTAGTACTGTGTTTTAAAAAGCCAGCCCGTGGTTTGCACCTAATACAGCCTCAAATCAAAGATACCGCGAATCTTCAAAGATTTTATTTTTTCCTATCTCTTTTTTCCTATTTTGCTAACACTACAAGGTCTTAGTTCATCCTATCATATTCGGTGCTTTACGCGGTACGAATAAATAAATAAAGATGTATAATAAGTTCGTTCCGTCAATACGTGGTCGAAGAAAATTAGTACTAACTCAAACTTGGAAATTCATAAACTAGGATTCGGCAACAGTTAATTGAGGGCCGTACGCTACCCGACCTGCCTCATTGTGCAAGTCTATGGTAGTAAGTGAACATGGACAAAGATTCAATTATAAACTCCGATCGTACAAGAAGTGCTTTTAAACTTTGCACCGCGATGTCTATGCTGGAAGTGGACAATAAAACGAAATAATCGTGACCATCGAGCCAGCAAAGGTTTTGCGAACCACAGTGTGACAAGACGGGAAGGAAATCAGGAAAGAGAGGTCATTTGATCAAGCTCTGAGCAATGGATAGCCGTAAATTTTTAATTCAGAGGATGAAAATACATTTTTTTTTAGCAAAGCTGTTTTTGGTGATACTGACCTGAAAATGGGAAAAACAACGCAGTAGAAAACCTTGGAGACCTTCAGGCAAGTGCAGAATTCCCTGAAATAAGCTCCCCTAAACAAACAATTCGGAAAACCAAGAGCATGGGCTGGACACCCAGGTATCTGAAAACAGACTTTAAAAGCCACAATGCCGGATTTGTGTCGGGTTACTATTGATGGGTAAGATGGTTGGTCGTCAGGTAGGAAACTGAAGGAGGGGTTGTGCTTTGGGTTAGAATAAAAGGCGATCTCAGTAATTAATGGACCCTATACGAGAAATCGATGGGAGCAGCTGAATTCAAAAGCTTAGAATGTAAGCTCCTTGACAACAGCCTCCGGCCTTGGTTGCTGGTTCAACCGCTGTCTTCGCGGAAGACAATGGTTTCTCAACCTGATGATTCTCCTGCGCACAGGTCTCACAAACCCTGTGGCTGCTGGCTCAAAGACGTTGCTCTTACGAGTGGGAGGGTGATGGTGTGTCTTCCAAGTAGGCTAACCCAGATTTAAATTCCACTGAGAACCTGCTGACCGCTATCCAATGGAGAATTAGGTTTTCAAGCCCAGTACAAAGCGAAGATCCCGTAATCTCGGGATTGTGAAAGATAAATCCCGGAGGTCTTGGGATCCCGGCAAATATTAAAAGTTTGTTATACATAACAATACAAAAGAAACTATGGAGTACTGACATATGTGCCGGCATGGATATAATTTCTTTATGCACTATGATAAATTATAAGCAAAATAATAGTTTATATATAGTCTCTCATAGGATAAATGTATTATCAAAGTTGGAATACTGATGGCCAACCGCAGAGGAAATAACTACAGTATGACCGGCATCCATGCTTACTATTATTTCTTAGTTCTTCAGGTTTAGTGCTATTTTTCTTCCTTGGTGTGTACTTCCAGTGAAGCAGTCGTGTTTATACTGTACAAATAGAAGATAAGCTTAGGCGATCAGGCGAACACTTAAATCACGTGACCACAACAGCGCCAACTATAAGTACGCAAGCGCAGAACGCTGTGCAAGGCCGAGTTCACTCGTTATTCACTTCAACGCGCTCACTCATCCAGTCACCCGAATGATTTGCGGCGTCGTTATGGACGTTATGGACGCCACAGAAAGATATAAAATAAATAGCGGTCAAATCAGTTCTCTCTGCAGGTATCTCTAGGCACGTTACGGAAATTACTTCAAACTTCGAGTGAAACAAAACTGTAAAAACTGTAACGTTTCTACTATTTCTAAGACACTATACCACATTCGGGTAAGTGGATGAGCCAAGGCGTAGCTAGATATGAATGATACATGAACTCGCCCACATAAATTAATAAAGATATGTCATGATAGGCCTTAGAACTTTGTTGGCAGACTATAAAGGAATTTATTTTTTAACTTGAATGGAGGCAGATAGTCCCTTTCCGATAGTATTACCATTTGAACTGAATTTGGTAAGTTTGGTCTCAATGAACTGTAAACGGAGCACTTTGCCATACATATTATTCTGTAACTATGCGTAGGCGGGAAATAGCATTGTAGTAGTGATACAATCTGCTGCATTAGATAACTCTAATTACTCAATACTGTAGCGGGCAAAATGAGAGAACGATTTTCATTATTTGAAAATAAGGTTTAACCATGTAGAGTAGGTTAATGAATCTTTTGATGGGATCCTTAAGGAATGTATTTAACATATATCTACAAAAGATCAGGACAAACATAACTACATTTAATACATGAGAGCAATCCAACAAACAATAACAAAAATTTAATATTGCAAAATGAGAGAATGATCGTTTCTAAAACATCCTCACATTTACCCCGGTCATCTGGCAACATTCAATTTCGTGTACCTGACTTCTAGAACTGCCACTCTTACGATTACACCATTCTAGAAACATGGCACCTCACGTGAAAGTTACTCCTCAGCTGCGGGACAAAATTGTTAAGCTCAGGTCCTCAGGAATGACTCTTTCGGGAATATCAAGAGAGGTAAACCGATCCAAGAGCGTTGTTTCTCGTGCTTTGAAGCTCTATGATGGAAATAAACAGCTGGAATCACCGGTATCAGCAGGCCGCCCTCGAAAAACCACCGTACGAGTTGATAGGATTATGAAAAGCTATGCCCAGAAGGATCTTTTCGAAACTCGTCGCCCTTAAAGGTCTTTCGACTTCCAGTTATTGTTGTATCTTCACAGAGCGATATGTCAAAGAGCAGCGGAGTTACGTACACCCAATTTCCGTGCGTCAGGACGGACTAAACCACTTTTGAGTAAGAAGAATAAGAAAGCAAGACTTGAATATGCGGAAAGGCACATCGTTTGGCGAGATGAAGATTGTAAAAGAGTGCATTTCAGCGACGAAAGTAAATTTAATTTAGTTGGATCTGATGGCAGACGGTATGTTAGACGTGCAACAGGTGACAGGCAGAACCCAAAATGTGTCAAAACATCTGTAAAGCATTGGGGAGGTAGCGTAATGGTGTGGGGCATGTTTTCATCTGAAGTAGTTGGACCGTTGGTGGCCATTAAAGGAACTGTCAATGCTAATGTGTATCTCAATCTTGTACAGCAATATGTTATCCCATCTCTATGATCATCATCAGACCAGCCAGCAATTTTTATGAAGGACAATGCCCCGTGCAATACTGCAAAGAAAGTGAAGGAAGATTTTGCGAAAGAGAATATCGAAGTCCTGAAGTGGCCTGCCCAAAGCCCGGACCTTAATCCTATTGAAAATTATGGAAAATTATAGGTGGCAATGTAAGAGAACGACAACCATCAACAGTAAAGGATCTGTGGACTAAAATTGAAGAGAAATGAAAAAAAAAACAACTCCACAGTTTTGTAAGAAACTAGTGATGTCGTGTAATCGTCGCTGTGCTAAAGTTATTGAAAATAAAAGTTTTAGTACTCCATACTAATGGTTCTAAACCTAAAATTGACCATTGTTCCATGTTATTTGTTTATAAAATTGTATTTAGAGACGATCGTTCTCTTATTTTGCATTGTTCAATTTTTGGTATTGTTTATTAGATTGCTCTAATGTATTAAATATAGTTATGTTTGTCCTGATATTTTGTAGAAATATGGTAAATACATTCATTCCTCAAGGCCCCATCAAAAGGTTCATTAACCTACTCTACATTGCTAAACTTTATTTTCAAATAATGAAAATCGTTCGCTTATTTTGCACGATACAGTATATATATGTTCATAATTTTTTGCGGAGAGTCAGGTGGGTTGACCAAGATGCGAAAAATGCCAAAACCCTTGAGTAAGCTAGCTGGCTGGCAATAATGACGGCGTTGAAATCTGCTCCCGCCCCACCCTCGAGATGCTTTTACGCTTTTGGGCTTTTTAGTTGGGTAATGGTATTGATAAACAGTAAAACAAGCAGACGGTCAAGTAGACAAATGGAGAAAATGATAAAAAAAATTGGATCATTTGCTCCTTATAACATTTTCTGCAACTTTCACATAAATTCCTATATAACTGTTTGAGTCACGTTGCCGATAAAAAAAAAATATAAAACTGGAAGAAGAACCCACAAGCGACAGAACAAATGCTTGTTAGAAGTTAATCACCAGTTCCCTAACATACCCAACAAGCCCTGTAAATTTCGTAAAGATCTGTTCAGAACTTTTTCAGTTATCTTCGTGGTAGATAAATTTACAAAAACATAGCAGACAATCAGACAGGAAATTCCGATAAAAATATAATCTCCAGGTCGAAGGTAATAGCATTTGATTGGCACGAAATAAAAGGAAATGGACGATACTATTACATGCTATCTCATTCGGTAATTGCTCAACACGATCTACTATATCAAAGTCAGTGGGTACATACTCCGGTCCCCTGATTATGATACCAAAATCTGAATGCTTTATCAAAAACTTTACGATTTAGTAGTGCATTTTCCATGTATGCAAAACACCCCAGTGTCTCTTCAAGCAGACAGGTGGCTGGGTACCACATTTCACAATCCACTGAGCTAGAACATTATGATTCCGAGCTACAAGGCAAGTATTGGAAATCTGTACTCGAGCGACGTATGTCCAAGATGGAGTTTCGGCATTGGTTGCTCTTGCGACACTGACGACGTTATTTTAGAAACGAAAGATCAGCAGTTGATATTTGGTTTGCAAGAATGAAAGCGATACGTGTGCCAAAATAGCAGTGTCGTGGTTAATTCCAGACTTGCTAAGCTAAGTTTATTATCTTTATCATAGCAATGTGGCGCATGCATTGTCTGTGTAGCTGCCCTCTACCAAACTTCATGTTTTTGTGTATACTAAACACTGTTTGAGGGACATGCCGAGAATGAAATCAAACGGGTTGCACTGAGATGAAGAAACTTATCCCATCGGAAATTTAGAGTTGACTATAAAAACTACACTTGACTGTAGAAATTGAAGAGATCTATTTGTTGAAAACTGTAGGGGCTGCCCAGCTTACTCATGGTGCTCCGATCTTAGGCCGGCTGCACACTAACAACTTTCGTTGTCGCTAGTAGCCTTGCCGCAACTTAGCTTATCCGACTGCGCAGCCGTGGCCGTGACTTCAGCATGACGTCTATGAACATCGTGCTGTAATTTTTAAAATGACAATCGTTGTGAACATCAACCGCTCATAATTAAGAGCGATCGTTGAAAGTTCAACATTGCCACTCGCTAGGGTGTAGAAATTGCAGTGCGACTGAAATATTTGAAAATTTTTGAAGCAGCTAAATTTTGTGCAAGCTGAAGCCGTGCCGTAGCTACGTACACGGATAAGTTGAGTTGCTTCTAAGCTCCTAGCGGCAACGAAAGTTGTTAGTGTGCAGCCAGCCTTAATTATGTTTCTGGAGGGTAAAGACCGGCGGAGGCCATGTCTCAGGTTCAATCCTGCCATTGTTACCTCCCCGACTTCCTGAGGTCCACCACATCGGACCCAGCCCTGACCCCCTGACTGAAATGCATAAATGAGACTATTCACTAATGAAAGATACTTGTATCATTTGTTAGTTTATGTAATAACATGAATGGAACAAAAACAAATAACATCGTTTCAATGCTGTAGTCTCCCACACCTGTACAATACCAGCAACCCATCAAAAACTGGACGTGAGGCAAGTGTGTTACAACTTTATACTTGCATTTCAAGATTTTTTTCTTGTGCGATAATTGTGGCATGGATAACTTTCTAAATGTTGTACAGTTAAACTAATATCGAATTTCAATCTGCAAAAGAATTACGTTACTGCAAAGAATGTTTCGTCTGCGGCAAAAAAAAGCTCAGTAATCTGTGCCATAGCATCTATACCAGTGTAATTTTCTCGAAGTGGTAATCTAAATTCAGATACACGCTGTAAAAGCACAGCATGCTCGACTTTCATTTTCATTCCAACGATCGGAAGAGGATCCCGCTTCTCATTCGGTGCAGCAGCACAATTTTCTCGTGTTCAACGAGCACGCATGGTACCGTAAAATTTCACATAACGCGTCTTTTTGTACTCGCGCTGTACGGTTACCCGCATAACGGGATGTAAGCTTATTTTTATAGTCCTCCCTGAAATTCATAGAAAACGTGGGTTAGGAATTAGAGAGAAATAGTTCCCGAGTTATTGGATAATTGAAACAACCTGTAACAAAAAATGCGCATTTATTCAATAAGAGTGCACATTAAATTGTGTATAATAACAGTATTATTTTAATGTTAGCTGATAGCGGGAATTCTTTACTTTAGACGAGTCAGTCTATTTTCTTTATTTATGATCCGATTGTTATGAAACTCGCACAGTATACGTAGAATTGATTTCTAAGAACATTTTATTCCTGCAATTTTTTGATTTTCGCAATAGTTTTTGATAACCTAACCTAACCTACCCTAACCTAACCTATCCTACCCTAACCTACCCTAACCTATCCTAACCTATCCTTACTTACCCTAACTTACCCTAACCTATCCTGACCTACCCTAACCTACCCTACGCTAACCTACCCTAATCTTACGTACACTAACCAAACATAACGAAACTGAAATTCAAGAAAAATGGAATACTGTTTTTCAAATTCAATTTTACGTCTATTGTGCGAGTTTGATAACAATAGAACCATAAATAACGAAAATAAAATGTATGTACTGCAAAATATACCAATAAGAACACAGCACCACAACAAATAAAAGCTATACGTCCGCACTCTACAGCGATCACCGGCAAAATAAAGAGCACTTAAAAGGGAAGTTCAGGATTCCCCAAAAGGTAAAATAATTCCCGAAATATTTATAAAATAATATGAATAAAAGCTTCACGCTATAGATAAACACTTTGTGCTCATCTCAATATATGCTGAATAAATACGCAGTAGTTCTTAATTATTTGCGTAATTGTCATATATGAAATTGAAAAACTCCCGAAATTGTTCTAAAAATCCCTGATACCATCTGAAATTTCGAAAAACTGGGGTAAATCCCCCAATAGCTGCAGCCATACAGTGTACACGATTCTTATTGGTTGACACCAACGCATCTCACTTAGGCTTTTTATTGGTCAACCAACGCGTCACGCAGGCGTCTTATTGGTTGGAAAGTGTGCTGGTCGCCGCTTGCGTCAAGCAGACTTGTTATTGGTAGAGATGAACACAGTTTAGTATCAACATTACTTTGAAACTATTGTGAAAATCGAAAAATTTACATGAATAAAATGTTCTTAAATTTCAATTCTACGTATATTGTGTGAGTTTCATAACAATCGGACCATAAATGAAGAAAATAGACTGGCTGTCTAAGGTAAAGAATTGCCCTGATAGCTAATAAAATAGCAATTGAATATATTTTATTATGGTTAAAAAATGAATAATATACGCTGACGTGTCTTTTATTTTGTACTTTTTTCAGAAATATTCTCAGAGTACTTTTTGTAAGTTTAAATTACCATGCAATGTTGATATTCCTGTAACCGACATCACATTTCTCACACACTTGGTTTTTTAAATCAATAATCACTCTGTTTCTTTTCCTGGACGTTTGTTTTTATTTTTGCTCTAAAATCCATCGTAAGGCTGTATAAAACTGTAATATATGCAGAAACAGATATGATTAGGTTTCATCAAACAGCAGCTGTTGCACTGTATACACCAAGGAAGCAAAGAATGCAACGGGAAGACTCAAAAGGACTAAAATAAAACTGAGCCGTGACCGCACGTAGCAAATATATATCCCATCGATGAGTCGAAATGTCTAGGTGTGGAACTTCAGTCCTTCGTATATTGTTTCCTTGACTCTATCACCGTATTTTTTCGATTTATTTTATTCAATCTAACGCTCATGACTGGCCAGCTACTTGAGCAGCAAAATACCTAAAAATGTTGTCGCCAGTACAGAAAGTTCGAGCTGTAGGGTAACTGTTACTGTGATTTCCCTCGCATACAGAATTGGCTATAATGGTGTTTATATTTGTTGGTAAGGATTAATATGTTCTCTGAAGAGCACAGTGAACTGAATATGAAGCGTAAATAAGGCTTCGATCAAGAAAACGAAGTTAAATCATGTCGCCGAAAGGGAATAAATTCGGCGCTAGTGCTGTGAAAGTTTCCACCAACATGCACTGCAATTATCTAATCTAATACTAAGAATAACCTTCGTGTGTTTATAAATAAATATATATATATATATATTTATATGTTTGGTGTCACGCTCTTAACGAAATAGATAGGCGGAAATTAGCCCAGGTTGGAGGCT
>LQNS02277718.1:20398882-20415626 GCA_001587735.2 Parhyale hawaiensis
TGCCTTTCGGAAGGTTATCTTTGTACTTGAAATAAGAACCTAACTTAAAACTATTGACTAGAATGAATTTGAACTGACATTGCATGAAGTATCTGGACAGTAAAGCTGAAAGTTCGACTAGAATAATAAGAACCTTTAGAGGAAATAATTTTAATTTGTGTACTCAATTAAGCAGGTCGAAGCCAGCGCACCTACGCGAAATTTCGAATAAGTCAAGCCTCTAAGGATCCATTTCGCCGCCCCATGGAATGTGCCCACAGTCTTTACAGCGTAAGCTACGACTTATGCTTCAAGTTAATTTTAAGTTACTCTCTAATAGAACCATTTTGTGGAGGCATGCTGCAGAAACAATATTACTAATTATTCTTCTTCTGCTGTCGCCTACCCATTTGTCTGCAAATAAAGCGCTCAAGCTTAGATAGGGCAAAATTGAACTAGCAAGCAGCTCTGACATTGGAAGCAAGGAACTTCACGTAAGCCATATAGTTTTTTTTTTTTTTTGCTAGTTTGTTTGTATTATGAAAAAATTGCAATCGATATCGAGTTGAAGAAGTGTGTACTTTTCATGAGCACTGAGCATCACTGCTGCTGATTTCCACTATTTTCTCGCGTAATATAACACTCCCTTTTAAGGCATCTTCGTAATGGTCTTAATATGGTAACATGTATAGCCAGGATTCGCAACGGAGCATATCAGCAAGTGTCATGTGTTAGGAAAGGAAAGGCGCTGTGTCTTAGGAAAGGAAGCGACACGGAGAAAAAGGGAGATGCAGCAACAAGAAAAATTATTGAAGAACTTGTTCGAGTCTTCTGTATTTTGTTGTGCATCTATCTTTACAAGTAACAAAATATAGCTGGTCACTATATGTACTTTCCACGAGTCCAGAGTAGTGTTTTAGGGGGCCGGGTGGAGTTTGCGGTTTCAGTAATTTATTTATATTTTATCTTAATAGCGCAGCAGGATAATTAAACATTTAAAAATCAGGGAATGCTGCATATAAATGATAGTCTCAGAAAACATAGCTTGGGCCCATTTTTCAATATTTACTCCTTTTTTCTGGGTTACTCTCTGAAGTTTCCCTCTGAAAATTGCTTGCAGCTATTCTGTCGCTCTGCCGTTCGGAAAATTGAATTATGCTTAAAATGCACGGGGCTTTTCATTGGTAAAAACAATCTATCTTCTTCGTATGGCATCCTTCGGCAGGTCAGGAGTACGTAGCTGAGATCCGTCGTCTTGTTTCTATTTCTGCAGGTCACTGTGTTGTTCGTGCTTCATTAGCATGGCATGGGAGCCTGTATAAGAGGTAGGCTCGAGCATGCAGCTGAGAGACAGCTGTTTTCAGTACCAAGTATATAATTATACTCTATTCACAGTGTCATAGGTTGTGGAGTGCGCCACATTTAGCTGTTCACTAAAATGGTCGTCGACACTCCCGCGGCTCCATACTTGATCATTTCCTTCCATTTCATGACACTTTGGTAACAATTAAATCTTTAAAAATCTAAATAAAAGTGTATAGCTAGAACTTCATCAATTGATTTATCACAAAGGAACTTAAAACAGATGCTCATTTTACCTTTACGTAGAGTCATGATATTGCAGCACTCTGTACACAAATATCAAACACAAAGTAGGCAAAATAATGGAAATATGTACATTACAGTGACTGGAAAAGTTTTCGGATCCTCTTTTATTTTAAAATCAATGTTATTTTACATGGCGTTTATCTTAAATTTATGGCTAAGTAATGTAATTCTTCATTTAGAAAAAAGTTGTTACTACATACTTATTGAGCTTCATCCCACAGAAGAGTCGAAATCTAATAATATCAAGCAGCTAAATGTGGTGAAATCCGCTGTTTGCGGCACAGTGAACAGATCCAATAAACACAGCACTGGCACAGATGCTCTCTGAGGTGGACGCACGTGCTTAGCTGGCATCCCCAATGTCATAAATACAGGCAGAATTTACTGCTTTCAATTTCACATTCATTAGACTTTTACGTATGCGAAATCAGGAGAACAGTAAGTAAAGACCGCCGAACACAATCCTAAACTTGGACGAAGCTCCAGCCAAGCTGGAGCGGTGATGAGCATCGCGATCAGACACCGCCAAGGCAGTGAATGACTAGGCTGCTAGCAGTGCTGCTAGTGAGTTCCGGGGAGACGGTGGAGGAAGACGAAGTGCACGTTTGATTTGGAGCAGAAACTAAGCTTTCGAGGCTTGACTTGTCCGAAACTTCAAACAGAAGCTGAGATTTGCCACTTTGAAACGTGTTGCAACAATTAGCAGCAACGCGATCCTGCTGAAAACTTCATTTACTGAGGAATTTTGAGTCCCAAAAATCTTACGGGTAACCGATTAAGGCTCAGTGACTCAAACTGAACTCAACGGACCGAAACCACCGCGCCTGCCTGAAGTTTCGAACAAATCAAGCCTTCAAGGCATAATAAATTCGGTGCCAGTCGGACGGGGCCAAAGTCGATTGCTATAACTTAGTAGCTTCAATTTTTTTTCCGGAGGGGATAGGAAGCCACTCAATGTTTCCTCAGGAAGTCCATAGTCTGCTGAATATTTGATCTGCCCAAAGTTATTGCGAGCTGTCTGGTAAGAGTTTTTGGCTTTTCGATAAATTGTGGGAGCAAATTAATCGATTGCAATTTGCATGAATTTACCGCTCTTGAATTATGAAACGGCGAATATCCGAGCTATTTGTGGAAATACATACATGGAAGCAATTGCGCAGCTGCATTGGTATTGATGACGGTGGACAATACGGGTAAATTACACTGTTATAACACAATTATTACCATTACACCGATGCCAACTACTGAAAATAAATATCCAAAATCCCATCATCCTTTCGGTGGCAAAGTGACTGCGTCTCTACATCACACGATGGGAACCATGGTTCGAGTCCTGAACGCAACCGATTTGCAATGCGTGGAGCACTCCGGCACCGAGAGGAGGGGTGAAGCACGGTGAGGGATTCTCAGATCGTCTCTCACCACTGACTGCTTCTCCTGCTCCTCACACTATCAGACCTTCGAAATTCTAGAATTATGGCAAAAGAACGTCTCGAAGAAACTTTGCAGGTATCAATTGCTCAGTAAGGACGTTGAGCACCTCAAAAGCTTGCTTGTCTTCGTCGGTATACCATCTTGCAGCCCCCAGTGTCATTGATATCAGCATAACTCGCCTACCGTTTCTCAGGGTATTTATATATGAAGAATTTCAATGGACGATCATACCATGGTATTACTACGTAACAGGTAGCCCCCTTGACTGAAAAGTTGATGCTTACTGCGCATCTCGCTCCAGAGCGTCGCCTGCGGACCACAGCACGGCTGGTGCCCTTCTTGTGTGTGAGTGTACGGAAGTAGTGTCAACAAAAAAGCAAATTATCGATTGTTTCCGCATTTTTTCTTGGGCAAAAGGAAAGGAAAATCGATAATGATCTTTTGATACTTTAAGGACGGAAATTTACATGCAAAGATGATGAATCGATAAGTTTTCGCAGCAAATTGGCTGCATCTGCCCTCTATATTTTTCCTGAGCAGTTTGAGTATAGCTTGGCTTCATCTGTTGGGTATTTAAGCGAAATGCGGCATACCATTCAAATTGTATCATCTGACGCTATGTGGGACTGTAATTAGACTAATGTCGTCATTTAACATTTATAGTATCTTGTGCACTGTTCTACAGTTATGCACCATGGTTGCAACGTCAGCTGCACGCTCTTGCCCCTACTTCTTCAAGTTTGTCAATATTGAAACACCTATGTCTAGTATTTGCAGTAACATATTGATAGATGAAACGGTATTAGTACTACCACCTCTGGATAAAACCAACATTTTTCTGACACCAGTAAGATCTTCTAGCGTTCTACCTGCATGAGGACTAACCTTATTACCTCGTGGCTAACCGCTCTCGAGAAATTTTACAGAGGAAGCAGAAAGAGAACTGATTTTCGGCGAACCACTTTAAATGTACCGCTTGAGTTTATATGGCATGTTTCTACGAAAATTGACTTCAGCAACCCTTTGCCATTTTGCTCTTTAGCTATTATATACACAACCATATATTTTTGAAGTAATAAAGTTCGTTGAGGATCTATATATATATATATATATATATATATATATATATATATACTAGTCAATAAAATTTCATATGTTTGTTTTATCCACTCCATAAAATATCGATTGTCACTTTATTTTCTCGTATGCTTTGTTAATATATACGGCAAAACAATGCATTTTACAGACTCCAGTGGGATGTTTAACAGTGCTATCAACAAGCCATGGAGCGTTATTCAGGATATTGGTAATCAATCGCAGAAACTTCTTTGAACGGGTAAGGTTATTCATTGTGACAAGTAAAAAAAACCTTGAATCAAATTAGCAATCAAAAAACTGAAACAGAAACTACTGTTGTCGAGCGCGTTTTGGTCGCCTGCTGACGTCTCAGCTGGCCAGTAGGCAAAGGAGGCGAAGTGGAGAGTGCTTGAGGGAAACTTTTTTGCAATCAAACCGTGCACGTATGCCACTTTTGCAAATGTAAATGACAGCCCGACTATAAATGGCCACTTGCTTAGATTCAAATCAGTGACTCACTGCGCAGCGCCTAAACTACTTATTATGACCAGTGGCGGTAGTGAAACTCTTCTTAGTCACATCGTGAGACGAGTGTCTTCACTTGTCTGATGAGTATTACCTAGGCCAAGTAGGTTATGTTTTTGAAGTGTTTGCCTGTCTGTCTATTAGTCTGTCACTTCATAAAAAGTTATGAACGGTTGTTTACGAAATATATAGGGATTGTTATCATGTTAACAGTAACTGATGATTAACGATTGATGAAAATCCGTTTCTCTGTTTGTTTGTTTGTTTGTTTGTTTATCTGCCTATTTCATTCTCTTAATACCATAATTCAAAAAGTTATGGACGGTTTTCTATGAAATTTACTTGAGTTGTTAGGTATATTGTGAAGAGTAAATATCCAAATTTTGTGATAATCTGTTTGTTCGTTCGTTTGATTGTCGCTCTGTTTAATTTTATGCTTGTTAGCACAAGAACTCAAAACGTAATCGATGGATCTTTATGAAATTTACAAGAATAGTTAGTAATGCTAGAAGGCTTAAATGATCAATGTTTGGTGATGATCGGTTGGTCCGTTTGTGTGTTTGACTTCAAATGCTTGTCATGTTTGTGAACAGAATAACTCAAAAATCCATTAAGGGATTTAAAAAAAAATATAGAAATTGTTAATACTATCAAAAGGCACAAATAATTAAATTCTTGATATAAAGAAACTAATGACTTCAGAATCAATTTAAATTTTTCGTTACCGCTGCCTTGCTTGGCGAGGCATGGGCTCGCAAAGTGCCATAGCTCATACCGCGTTGGGCGGCGCCAGATGGTCTCCTGGTTGTGCGATGCTGTTCGTTGCGACCGTCCAGGGTTATGTACTATCAGGTGCCGACTTGAAAACGGAGCCGTTTTTTAATTGGGAGTAGATGGTTCAGTAGAAAGACATGAAATACTTCAGTGGTGGCTGCCGTGCGTAGCGAGTGTTTGCACTGGACCGTGAGGATTTTGTACGCTTCCATGTACAGGATCACGAGCAAATTTGGTTGCTGGCCACTATTGCCTCAACTGGCCAGTAATCAGTGCTCTCCGTATCCCTTGGAAAATCAGTTTGCAGTAGATACCAATAAAATGCAAAATTTGAGTCATAATATATAACAAAACTTACAGCTCCCTTGATTGGTCAGCTATTCGAGCTATGATGAGTATTAATAGCAAAGTTACATTCCGTCCTTTTTACCTCCGCCAAGGAGGTTATGTTCTCGTCGTGTTTGTCTGTCTTTCTCTTTGTTTGTTTGTCTGTCTGTATGTCTATCACCTAGATAACTCAACAAGTAATGAACCGATTTGGACGAAATTTACAGGTATTTTTAGATATGTTCGAAGAACAGGTAATTAACTTTTGGTGAAGATATGCCCATCCGTTTGAATGTTTCTCTGCCTCATTTTTCTCAATGCCATAACTCAAAAAGTTACGAACGGATTTTTATGAAATTCACTCGAGTTGTTAGGTATGTAACAACGAGTATATGACCAAATTTTGGTAATGATCCGTTTGGTCATTCTTTCGTTGGTCTCTATTAATAACAGTATGCTTGTTATCACAATAACTCAAAAAATAAGAAATGGATATTTATGAAATTTGTAGGGGTTGATAGCAATGTTAAAAGACATAAATGATTAAATTTTAATGCAGATCGGTTTGTTCGTTTGTGTGTTTGAATCATGTTTGTCAGAACGTTTGTTAGCAGTATGACTCAATAAGTTATGAACGGAACTTCAAGAAAATTGCACGAGCTGTTATTACTTTCAAAGGGCACAAATAATTAGATTTTGGAGTTTATACAAAGAAAATTATGGTTTCAGAGCTAATTTGAGTTTTTAGCTACTGTTGCCTCGCTTGGGGGAGGTATGCACTCTCAGAGTGCTATAGTTGGGTTTGCATTCATTTTTAGGTATTTGTATTACAGCTTGTATCACCTAGAGCCCGGTGCCCACGCAACAATTTTCGTTTCCTCTTGCCGCCTAGAGCCAACTCAACATATTCGACTTCGTGGCCGCTACTTCAGCATGAGGTCTATGAGTATCCATCACTAATATTGACAATATCTATCTTTATGTACTTAACCTGCTCATAATTAGGAGCGATAGTTGAAAGTTCACCATTGCCACTTACTATCGTCTAGAAATTACAGCAGCGACTGGGATTTTCGTCTTGTTTTACAATTATTTTTAGTGCAAGCTGAAGCGGTGACCTGGTTACGTAAGCAGATTAGTTGAGTTGCCTCTAGGTTGCTAACGGCAACGAAAGTCGTGGACACCGGGCTTTAGACTTTTCTAAGATTACCATCACTTGGGCCAGTCATCCAAAAACCTATCTACCAATAATGCACTTCTATTGTATGTCACCAATAAAGTTTCCCCTTATCCTATTCAGAACCAGGTGTAAAGGAGCGACAGTAAGATTCGTCCAACTGCCACTCAATGAGCAGGTCAGGAGCATTGCTCCATTCGATCTTTAAAAAATAGCATTCGGGCTGTTGCAAGAAACGAGGCAATTCCACAAGAACGCCCACCATTGATTGCCTCAGTTGCGCTCGACTGGCAGCTAACAAAATGGCAATCCTAACACACCATTACTCAAGATTTTCATATCGAGGCGGCATCTCGGCCAAAGGCCATTTCTTATTTCCATGTAGCCACCAATCCACGATGTGGCCATCAAATGCATCATTATTGCGCTAAGGCTCAATTAAATGTTGTGACTCAATGAATAAATCAACAGGTTCTTGCAAAATGATATTTTTCTTACTATCCATGGTAAAATGTATTGGTCATCCAGTATAACATTCACAACTTGATGTTGCACTATCTCTCTCCTACATATCATTGTACATTTTCATGATAGAAAGAAGAAACACTTTCACCAGCTGAGGCTTGGGTGCAGTACAATGTATATATCTAAACTTCAGTGGAGACACGGAAAAAACTAATTTAGTATGGAGGACAGCTAAGTACCCCTGTGTAAATTCACGCTCTGAATTTTATTGGGTCAATTTTAAAGTAAATTACATCGACTGTCAGCAACGGTTTCCCAAGTTGTGGGTATTAACCAGTCCTAACGTATGCACAGATAGCAGGAGCTCATCTTCGGTCGACATGTTCTTTCACGGCATTGATTCGTTGCTTTGCACCGAATATTCTAAAAAAAATAAACTTGTATAGCTCTATTTCTTCGCATGAAGCGAAAAACAAAGAAAAGGTTTCATCTTCCAGCAGACTAACCTGTATGATTAAAGCTACACATTGCTTGAAAATAACTCTATGCCCCAGAGAACCATTTTTTTTTTTCAGCGCTTGCTGAAGAAATATTAAATTTGAGTTCACGTTTCAAGCAGCACCAGAAGAATATTATGTGAAACGAAGCATCAAACTTGTCAAAGAAATATATGCTCTACTACTGATTCTGTTTAAAATACACGGATTCGGACACGTTCGTATTTGTGAAAATCCATAAAATATTTGCTAGCTTTGAACTTGAATTGACAATGCTTTGATCCGCAAAATATATATGAAACAAGGGAAATTCGCTATGCACACTAGACGATCTGTAATAAAAATTTTGGCAGTCATCAAAGAAAAAAGAAAAATTGATGGTACGTATAACGATTTTGCCTTATAATATTAAGGAACTCAACAGCCTTCCTTTGGGAACGTGGATTTATTTTACAGAGAATAATATTTCAAGGAAGCATCAACAATTTTTTTGCAAAATTGATACCCAGAAGTTCTCAACTGACTCATATAGTATGTAGAAACTGGTTCTGGCAAGCGTTTGAACTTTTGGAAAATCTATTACTTCCGCGCCACTGGGGCGTTTGGGGACTCGAGTTTTTCTATTTTTAATACACCGGCGATGCCCGTGGGTTATCATTCATTCATTCGAGATAGAATCTATTTGTTGCATCTGTAGCTGGTGCGGTAAACACGAACATACTGAAAAGGAACGTATCATACGCGCCGTAGATAAAATATACCAGTATATGATTTTTGGAGCATTATGTAATTTTTCTAATTAAGTCTCCCAGCGCATTTCAGAATTTATCATCTTCTTAAAGTATAATTTCGGCAAGCTATCACTACATGCCTTCTTGAACAATCGTTGTTATATTCACATTGAGATCAAAATTTCAAATATAAATGTATAAGATAGAAAACGTGAGCAGTGACTCTCTGAAAATCAGGTATATATTAAGAGATGTGGTCCAATATACTTGGTTGGCACTAATCAAAACTAGAGCACTCTGACAGCGCATACCTCCGTCGAGCGAGGCAACGGTAGCAAAATATTCAAATTGACTCTGAAGCCATGATTTCCTTTGTATCAACTCCAAAATCTAATCAGTTGTGCCTTTTGATAGTAAGAACAGCTTGTGCAATTTTCTTTAAGATCCGTTCATAACTTTTTGAGTTATGCTGCTAACAAACGTTATGACAAACACGCGTCAAACATACAAACGAACGAACTGATCTCTACAAAAATTTAATCATTTTCTTTTAACATTACTAATACACCCTGTAACTTTCATAAAGATCCATTCATTATTTTTGAAGTTATTGTGCTCACAAGCATAAAAATGAGGCAGACAAACAAACAAAATGATAGACGGATCTTCACCAAAAGGTAATCATCTGTTCCTCCTAACATACCCATCAATCCCTGTAATTTTCGTCAAAATCCGTCCATAACTTTTTGAGTTATCTTGGTGACAGAGAGACAAACAGCCAGACAAACCCGTCGAAAACATAACCTCCTTGGCGGAGGTAATAATCTCTAGCAAATGACAATGTTATTTGCCTGCGTCATTCTAGCGCACAGCGTGCCCCTGGTGTTCATTTTCATAATAAGAAGGCCAAATTACCAAATGCAGCAAGTCAGCAAACTCTTCCCACAAATTAATGTGATTTTAATGAGGTCACCGCACTTGTGCAGCAGCTCCTCCAATTATTACTGGATGGTGTATCACTTCCTGTGGTTGATGACTTGGTAATCTTGGGTGTCAATTTTGATCCAAAGTTGACGTATGAGCCCCACATTCGTTCGGTTGCCTCAGTCATCCACTGTCGGAGTTTCTTCCAGATCCATTTATTCGGGTGAGGTATACTCGGCATACTCGTGCTCTTCATGAGTTTTCCTTGGGCCCGTTACGATGCCGTACGGGCCAGTATTCCCGTTCGTTTTTTCCATCGTGTGTGGATGTTTAGAATGGTCTTGATGGCTCTGTCTTTGCTGGCGCGGGTATTGGCAGCTTCAAACGATCTGTACTCAGAGCTACTCTCTGATCTCGGATCTTCTCTTTTTTCATTCTTTTGTTTTCTTCGCCCGCTGGGCTGGTTGCGTGGGGCTTTGTTAACCTCATGGGGTTTCTCCGTTCCCACGTCGCCAGTCTGGTATGATTTAATAATAATATGCCTTGGCTAATAAGAAAAATCACTGTGGCATTTCGGCCACAACTCAGGCTACTCCTCCAATTCAGCTTTGGTTTATACAATAAAACTTCACAGTAACGTATTATGACATTTCCGCCACAGTTCTGTCTTTCATCATCTGAAGCGAGCTAGCGACACAGTGTTTGGATAAACTATCGCGCTGAGGCCCCATTACGTGGTAAACGCTTGGGAGACATCCGAGTCGACATCAGGGTGCAAAATAAATTCAAACATGCATTGTTCACTGCATGAACTGTTAGCGCCTAAGCGTGTAGACGTAGGTTTGCCCATTCGATGTTATGGGGCTTGGCGACCTCAGGGGTTCTTGTAAGTTACCTTAGCCGTCAGCAAGCCCTTTGCGAAGTCTGTCTTTAGTTCCCACTTTGCTTCCTTCCATTTTTCACTTGCCCATGCTTTCTTCTGTTCAACCTCTTCTTTTTCGACCTGCTAGTCCTATGCGCGTTGATCGTATGTGGGAACACCTTCGTGCATGGGTTCCGCGTTTCTATTGGCATACCATATGTCCCTTGTTCTTTTCTCTTTGACATTGTTCTGCTCGAAAACCGAGGCTTAAACCTTCTGTATCGTTCTGTTCTGTGGATGTCGAGCCTCAACCGATTAATAGCAAAACGCAGTAGGCTTTCAAAATTCTAAGTTTGAGCCTCAAAACCTTGTGTACGACTAAGGAAAAAGATGCTCTTTCCTTGAAGATTTAGGCTCGAAAAACCCCGCTTTTAGTAAATGCTGTGGCTCTCAAAGATTGCAAACCTGGTGTTACTCTAAGCTTCCAGGGTGATTTCTAAGAATGAATATCAATCAAGTGTTCCTAGCGTCACCTCTGCCGCCTTCCTTTCACCCGATTCTTGGTTTCACTGCTACCCTTAGATAGAGGGGGGCGGTATACCGCCCACTTTACCATCCACTGTTGAAGTGGAACATCATTTTATGCCGCGGCGAGGTTATAGGAAATCTGTTGCCACTAAAATGCACAAGTTGCAATGTTGAAGTCCCAGTCTTGTTGCTCACAAGCAAGGAATACCCGGGAAATAAAAGAACGAAGCAACGAAGCCTCCCATAAGTAAAATATTACAAAACTTGTGTGTTTCATAAATAAATAATAACACGGAGAACTTGAGATCGGCATGCAACTCCTGAAAGAAAATTGCATAGTTTTCTGTTGCGTTACGCATGAGGCACTTCAGAACGACTTAGTATTTTTCGCAATACTTCAGTAGACTTGCGCCACGAATAAATGATGATATGAAGCACTGCAGAATTGCTGCCTATCTCAGGCAGTTCTCGTCGCCGGTTCTCTCAAATCTCTTCTGCCTTTCTTACCAGTACACAAAAAATTCAAAGGTGCTCAGATAATGCGGGCTTATCCTTGGCAGTCCTCAAAAATACAGGGGCCAGGCAGTGGCAGGGTGCGCCTGAGCAAAGAAAACAAGGCGACGCTGCAGAGGGCCCGACGTGCGCTGTGTGGCGAACCCCACCCGGAGGAATGTGCGGAGGCTAATAACTGCGGCACGGGTTTCGTACTAGGCAGTGGAAAGAGACTTTGGTTACAGTAGTTTAGTGTCACGAATATTATTTATGGGCTGTTTATCTCATACATGCGTGCCTCATTTAGCATGTGACTCAAGTAACGGAATGACGGTATTGTGGGAAATTGCAGCACAGATTCTTTATTGGATGTAGAAACTTGTGGTGGCGGCACGGGTCCAGGCTATAATATCCGGTGCAGCACGCCTACCTCACTAGTCAGAGCCGTCACTGATAGCATAAGCCTTTGTGCACCTCTGTATCATCATTGATATATGCTGGATATCTGATACATAGGTGACACTGTTCGCAAAAACAATATGGTCTACAAATTTGATCTGACCCTATAGCGCCCAGGGATATCATGTGGTAACGTTTCAAAAAGTGTTAGTGCAACAAACATTTATTTTATTTCAGTTTTTAATATAGCTTTTTATTATATTTGTTGGTACGTTATGGTGCTAAAAATGAAATTATCAACATTTCAGAATATTTCTACATTCTAAGGACTCATTTTTATTTGTATGGATGAAAAAATTGTCATCTGTGTAACGGGACTAACCGATACTCTCTTCTGTGCTGGATTTACACATTTATACTTTTGCTGTCACCCTTTCATTAGGATTTTAAGCATATCTTCATTCGTTCAATGTTAAAGTAAAATAAGAAAAATGGAATGAATAAATATGAATTTCGTTGAAATTTGCAGAGAATTAAATGAGACGCCTTACTATCTACAGTTTGACAGATAACCGGTTTAGTCCTGAAGCCTCTAACCAAGTCTTGGTTTCTCTTGGGCTCAGCACTGTTTGGAACATGAAAAACAAATTATCGGTGGTCAAAGATTGACTTTTAACAAAACGCACACTAATTAACGTTGTCATAAGTCAGAATACCTTTTAACTGTCATCTATAGCTTTTAGAATGCTTGTAATATTATTTGATTGTTGGCTCTTGGTCATTGCAAATCCTTCAAAGATTACGTGCGAGTAGTAGCAGAGATAGCAAAGGACGACCATGTGTATACAAGATATTCTTTCGTGAGAATATTACAAGATACGTTCTCTGTAAAGTCTTTCTTTAACACTTCCAGTTTTTGAAATTCATCCTAGAAGCATGATCCATAGCGGTCAATAGCATTAGTTACTGTTGTTGAATAAGTCGAATAATAATGCTCAATTTGCATTGCAATTTTTATTAACAGGGGGAACCTGTACAGTGTAAACCAGGTAGCAAAGAATGCAACGGGAGGACTCAATAGGACTAAAATAAAACGTAGCTGTGACCGCACGTAGCAAATTTACTTCACATCGACGAGTCGAAGTATTTGAGTGTGGAACCTCACGCCTTCATAGGTTGTTTTCTTGAACACATCACCGTATTTTTTAGATTTATTTCATTCAGCCTCCCGCTCATGACTGGCCAGCTACTTGAGCTGCAGAATACTGTAAAATGTTGTCAAGTACAGAAAGTTCGAGCAATAGGCTAGATGTTACTGTGGTTTCTCTCGCGTACAGAATTTGCTATGATGGTGCTTGTATTTGTTGGTAAGGAATTAATATTATGTTCTGTGAAGAGCACTGTGAACTGAATATGAATTATAAACAAGGCTTCAAACAAGTAAAAGAAGTTAAATTAAGTCGCAGAAACGGACCGAAATCCGCGCTAGTGCTGTAAAAGTTTCCGCCAGCGTGCACTGCATTTTTATATATATAACTGCTTAATTAGCATATATTCTCTTAATTTATTTATACGCTAGAGATGAATTTCGGAATTTAAGATGATTTTTCTGGTTAAATTAGCTAAAATACTCATAGGCTGCTCAGCCGAAGATACGTCGATGATGACGTCACTTTTTGGTGCTAATTTCTCGTGTGCTCTTTGCTTCCTGGTGTACACTATGCCGTGAAAGAGGAAATGGCCTCGTCTCCTGCGATATTTGAAGTCGAAGCTTAAATGAAACACGCATCTGCAGAGCGGCTTCGACTGCAGCATCACCACCACGGTCATGAACAATGCATAGCTCTTACAAGCAATAATTTTTTATCGTGGTCTATACATAGTAGTTAACTAGAGCACTCTGAGAGCGCATACCTGCGCCAAGCAATACATGAGTGACGAAATATTTAAATTGACTCTGAATCTACGATTACCTTTGTAACAGCACCAAAATATAACCATTTGTGCCTTTTGACAGCAAGAACAGTTTTTTGTAATTATCTTGACGATCCATAGATAACATTTCGATTTATGTTGCTGACAAATATTCTGACGAACATATGTCAAACTGTTAACACACAAACCGATCATCACCAAAATTTGATATTTATATCTTGCAACATTTCAAACACTTTTGTAAAATTCGTAGGGATCTACTCATAGCTTTTTGAATAATACTGCTACCACAAAGAAAAACAAACTAACAACAAACAGACAGATCATAATAGAAATTTGGTTATTTACTCAACGTAGTATACCTTACAACTCAGGTAATTTTCATAAAAATCCGTCCGTTGCTTTTTGAACAATTGTACTAAGAAAAAAAAAAGAGGCAGCTATAAAAAAGAGGGTTGAACGGATTTTCACCGAAAGTCAATCATCTGTTACTCCTACAATGCCTAACAATCCCTGCAAATTTCGTAAAAATCTGTTGATAACTTTTTGAAGTGCCTTGGGGAAAGACAAACAAACAAACGGACGAACACGACAAAAATGCAACCTTTTTGGTGGGGTTCATTATACCTTTAACTACTCTATGACGCAGGGAGATTGACGGTATTCTTTAACAGATCCTAAGAAACACATATCTAGTTTAGAAACAAATAGAATAGTCAGATTACTTCGTATTAGTTTCTCAATTATTTTATTATTCTTCTAGTGTCGTTCACGAGGCCACCCACTGTTGAAGTGATGAAGACCGCAGAGGTTTCTTAGTATTCTTGCAAATAGAACTTACCATTGAAAAAGCAGGAAGTTTGTTACAAAATCATTATAAATTCATAAACCAAAGCGTTTCTTATATCTGTGCTTCACAAACTAAAGCTATTTGGAAGAGCTGTTGTATTCTGCACCATTCGCATTGCCTTTTTACTTATGCGCTGTCTTCTGTTTTATGTACTGCATATTCTTTGTGGAAAAAAGTTCTTTTACAAAAAAAAAAAAGAATTCGCGTATTAAAGCGGAAAACTTGGAAAGCACGATGCATGACTACCTTATGTTTTTTTCTCAAATTTCACTCTCGTAGCTTGTTTCCTTGCCAACAACGTCATGATTTTTTTCCAGAGTTTGCCTGTTCTTCTGTTTGACAGCAACATCACTCAAAAAGTTATGAGCGGATTTTCTTAAAAATACAGAGACTGTTTGGTATGCTACGATAAAGGAACTGGTGATCAATTTTAGTGATGATCCATCGGTTGTTTGTCTCTTTGTTTCTCTTTTTGTCATTCTGTGATTAAGAATTATGATTAAATACGTTGCCAACGGATCTTCATGAAGTTTACTTGACCTGCTCTAAATATTACGGGAACAGATAATTTACTGGTGATGACGATCCCAAAGAAATCCTGATTTGTAAACCATTTTGAAATTTTCATGAGCATTACGTTGTTTGCTGGAGGTGGACCATCTTGTAGTGCTGCTCTAACTGCATTTGGCAGCGACTCCACTCTGAAGTTGCCGGTGCAGACAGTCAACGAGTTTATATAACGTCTTGACAAACCTTGGGCGCAAATCTGCGTGAACTACCAAATTCAAAAGCCTCTATTCCACAACAAGAGACAGAATATTTTACCAACTGTTGCAAGCCATTCCAGTTTACTGCAAAACCAAAAGGTGTGATGAATATTTGCTTGGTGCTATTCCACTGAAATACGTTATAACTTGTGAATTTATTATTTATGCAAGTTTTAAAAACATTCACAGCTCTACCAACCATTAGTGACGGCAAAAGAGATGGGTAAATGACCTGAACAAACCATGAAGTAGAGGACCAAAACAGGAAAACATGTTTACCGCATCTCGCGGTCAGGCAAGCGTAGACAATGACACCCCCCTCCCCACTAATTTTGCTTTAGTATAGAATCTCAATCCTCATGAGCTCTGTAAATAAGGTATTGGTAGTGTACCTATAGGACTAAGAAGCACTGTACATTCCAACCAGCGATAACGGCCTGGTAATGAAAACGATTTTGCAACGTTCTGTGCAATGATATTTAACTTGTGGACCCGCGGAAAGTCCACGGTTTTAACGTAACCCTTCCCTGTCTGAATTAATGTCAGCCGCTTAACCCTGTCTACCGTTACGCAATCTGTCTACCTCACGCCTCGTTTAACCTCTCTTACTATTTTGAGTTCACCTGTGAATCTCGTATATGTTCTGTCAGCAAAGAATTTACGTATGTAACTTCACAGATGTTGATCAGCAGCCCATTTTTTTTATTTTCTTCTTCGTTTGATGCGATAACTATACAACAACAAACTCGACCCATTCCTTTATTCGCAGCAGCGTAACCCTTTGCTCTCAAGAGGTCATTGTATTTCCTTAGACGACGAACATTATTATATTAAACATAGGTTCTTATTCCTTATTTACAACAACAAACGTAAAAACTGTTTACTGTTTTCATGTAAATGCCATCACCACCGGTCAGTCAAATTCGAATAATTTGAATGTATTTTTGCTAACTTTTGCCTTAGACTAAAGTTTTGCCAACGATGTTGCTATTACGTGCCAGATATTCTCATAAAAAAATCATAAGCTGATGAACAGTAAGTTGAGAAATCATTACATTTATTACAAAATCATCGTCGTTGAACGCAGTGTATAGCGAAATAGCACAGTCTAAGTAAGATTGGGTTAAGCTCTTCGTTAACAGTATACTTAAAATACAGCACCCAGTCGGAAATTATGGTTGTGATTATAGTAGATCAACTATGATTATGGTCGAGAGTTTGGTTGTTTATTATCGATGTACCCTCCATATTCAACCGTTTATGGGGTGCGGTATGGTAGAGATATGTCACAACCTTCGACCATAATATCAACCATAATTCCCAACCATAAACACCCAATTACAACCATAAAGGTTTTAGCTGCACAACCATGATCTACCATAATGAACCGTAA
>LQNS02277718.1:20424520-20447964 GCA_001587735.2 Parhyale hawaiensis
GGGCTGAGGGGGCTGAGGTGCACAAATGGGGCACCTCCAATCTGGGTGGTAGCTGGCGGGGCTGAAAAGGTCAGAGCAGGGCATGTGGACCTAGCGCGCGCAGGCGGAACACAGGAAAGACCACCCGCGAGTGACGTTCCGTGAGCAGACTGAGCAGGGACAGGCAGGGCCGGGGTGGGGGGTGATGTCACCGCTTAGCAGAATAGATAGGGGGAGAAAATGGACAGCGGAAGGGGGAAACAGATAAAGAAGAGGCTGCCTAGACAAGAGCGGGCAGGTCGTCGGCAGAGAGGACCTGTCCGTGAAGAAAAAAAACAAGTGATAGCGAGAAAGAATAGCGGGGGAATACAGTAGGAGAGAGAAAGGAGCCACCACAGTGACCCGCGGAGCCAATCCAAACGGTGAGTGCCTGCGTTTGGCCCACCGAAGTCCCCATCGCAGAGCAGAGACTCCCGCAGGGTCCACCCACGACGAAGACGCACAGGCATCGGGTGGTCCAGAGTACTACTCACTACAGCGAGTGGAAACCCCGCCAGAGTACTACTCACTGCAGAGAGTGGAAACCCGCCAGAGTACAACTCACTACAGAGAGTGGAAACCCCGCACATAGTTCTACTCGCTACAGAGAGTGGAAATCTCGCCAGAGTACTAGTCACTACAAAGAGTGGAAACCCCGCCAGAGTACTACTCACTACAGAGAGTGGAAACCCCGCCAGAGTACTACTCACTACAGAGAGTGGAAATCCCATCAGAGTACTACTCGCTACAGAGAGTGGAAGCACTTTTGTTATATTTTGACATGATTTCAAGAAGAAACTCTCGCAATTATTAGTGCTTTGCCAGTATATTTTTCCTTTTAACATCGTCTGTATAACCGAAACTCAAGGCACGTTCGATTAGATTCCTAAATTAAACCTTCGGGGCATAACTTGACGGCGCGCCCTCTGACTGGCGCTATTTACGGGATAGATTTGGATAGAAGAGCAGCGCTGGGTCGAATGAGTTACAATAGCAGACATTGGTATTGCTACATTTTACAAAGTGAGAACGTTAACTAATCGTGGAATTGTCACGGGTCACCCACGGAGTACGTTAGTGCAGACAAAATAATTATTATGTTAGGGTTGACAGATATTATTGAGTTGGAAAGAGTTCGTCTGGGATAAGTGACGGGAAGGTTTAGACTTTATTCAACCGTGGAATTTCCATGGGTCCCGCAAGTTATTTCTTAAAAGTGGGTTTTCGGCAGGTACAATGTAATCTCATTGCTTCTAGCACTTGCGATGCCATTCAAGGTGACGAAGCCGAAGCTTTTGTCTGAAGTTTCGCACGAGCCAAGCCTCAAAGGCTTGAGTTCGAAGCCTAATCGAACGTTCCTTGATTTCCAGTTGGACTAGTACATCCTCAGGCATTTTAAGAAACACGAAATGCAGCAGTCTCTTTCGTTAGAGGTGTTGTAAAATTTTTCCAGCGTAAAATTCTAGACGAGCTTTAAGGTGTTCAAATATAAACTAAAAAATTTATGTTGGTTTCATTCACTTAAAAGACGATTTATTATAATAAAGATTCAACTATTTTCTAATATAAATCAGTTAGTAGTAACGCAACAAAACAATTTTGGCGAACTAAAAAGGTTAGAAGCAAAAATTTCTAAGAACATATATTTTTAATTTTTAGCAAGTTCTTGAGACTTCAATTTAAGTTTAAATGCAAAATCAATTCAAAGTTAATTAAATTAAATTTCACCTGTAGACTGCAAGATAGTATGATATTTTAATAAGTTGACTATGTTCATTGGTATTAGCTGTTTGTGGCTTAGTGGTAAGAGTGGCGGCGTGGAAATCTCTAGGTCCCCGGATCGAATCCTGACTCGATTCTTTGTATTTATTCTATTTAAACACATGGGTGGACGGAGAGCCCCCTGTCTGGATAATACCAGGTGGTGACGGGACGAGAAACTGTGAGATCATTCAGGTTATTAATTAATCAGGGTAAACGGATGAGCTCCCTCATACACGTACGACTCTGCCTTAACATCTTCGCACTGATACAGCGGGTAGCACAAGTACCTTGCGTGCTTGCGTTGCTTTTAGCTGTTTGTGGCCTAGTGGTAAGAGTGGCGCCGTGGTAATCTCTACGTCACCGGAACGAATCCTGACTCGATTCTTTGTACTTATGTATATTTGCATATATATTAGTCTTTCCACCCAATAAGTGGTCGAAGGAGTTGAGCTATGTTCATGATTATTTACAGGGAGTTTGTTGGGTTGCCCTCGATGTGACCCATACAGAAAAACTGGGATAAGCTGGCTATAAAATTTGACGGCGATAAAATTTGTTCTCCGCCTAAAAAAACAGGTAGAAGGAGTTGAACTAGGTTCATGATTTTTTGCAGGGAGTCTAATGGGCTGTCCTCGATGTTACCCATGCAAAAACAAAAAATAGGATTAGCTGGCCACAAGAAATGACGACAATGAAATTTGCTTTCCACCCAGAAACAGGTAGAAGGAGTTGAGCTATGTTCATAAATTTCTACAGGGAGTCTGGTGGGCTGTCCTCGATGTAACCCATGCCAGAGAAGCAGGATAAGCTGGCCATAATAAATGACGGCGGTTACATTTGACCCCACCGCGGGTGATGGTCTTACGCCACGAGGCGTTCTAGTTTACTGATTTTATAATTGAAGCGCAAGTATCTAATCGAATGCTGCTGTGCCCTAGCCTCGTTCATTAAAAATGACTTCGCTAAATTTGCCCTGCCGCGCGGTGATGGTCTTACGCCACTGAGGCGCTCTAGTTCATCTCTGTTGTAGTGCTTTTATTTTTTACTGATTTTTGTGGCCGAAACAGCTCCATTTTCCTCAACCCAAACTTATCAAGGAATGTTCAGTGAGATTTTATCTCTTCACTAATTTAGGAATATCACCTGCGTGTCATTTTCGGCAGTCGCGCAAGCGCCTTATGCAAGGCGCATCTTCTACACATGTCTCCAGCATGCGTATTACGCCTCTCAATTTTTGTCATCTATTCTAGTTGACTTCCTACTTACCGTCCATGCATGCCTAATCCGTATCTGTTTTCGTTTTTTAGCGCCATGTCACTTCACTCCTCACTTTTCAAAAAGAAAGAGATCAGTTAACTAGGAGCTAACTATTTTAAGAAAAGAATATTCGGACCCAACTGGTCAATTACAACAATGCCAGCTTCTAATTATAGCAGTCGGGAAGTAACGCCGCTAATCTGATTAAAGTTTTACTGTCATTGCCAGTGAAATGAAGGGCTGGCAGATTTCCCCGGTGAGTTCTTTACCGGATTTGCACGCCGTCCAAAGCTAAGTAGCAGAGATGTTTCGCGTCACAGTGCCTTTTATTATGCGCAAGATTTCACCTAAAATATAGATATTGGTGCTCGGGCTTGACTCAAAAGGCCTCTGCTTGCACTAAAGTCCCTTTTGTTGTCACTTACCGCTGCTTATGGATGACAGTATAATATTCACTCGCCTGCACACTTTTCCGTTGTGCATATTTGTCAAGCTGAAACTTAGACTTCTTTTTGATAGACCCGCAGAACACAATGGAAAGTTTCTAGTTCGATATTGCTCTATAAAATTAGATTAGATAGGCGGCAGTAGACGTACCAATAGGTCCATTCCCAAAGAGACACTGGAACTTACGCCTCGGCCCTCTATGAGCTTTTGACATTATGGTAGTAGGATATAGAGGACTGGAGAAAAGAGAAAACGGGGGAAGAATCCCTGCCAAAGAGACGATCATGAATGCACGCAAGCACGATCAAGAGCCGCTCATATTCGAAGCCTGGAGATGTCAAACTGTGCAGTTGGAGCGGGAGAGAGAAGAAGGTGGATTAAGGTAGCCTCGGAAGCTTCGTCCGTTAAGAGTTTGCGACTACAAAAGGAGAAGTTCTTAGCTGTGGAGAATGTCTCGCCCAATGTATGTCAAAACAATTTTTAAAGGCGTTGACTGACTGACTCCGCACTAACAACATCGGAAGGGAGTCTATTCCAAATGCTAACTATGAAATACGGAAAGAACTGCTGACTTAAGGTCGTTTTTCGAGCTTTATGCTTGAGTTTTTGACCGTTATTTCGCAAGCGATCATTGAGGTCTCTTTCAAAGATTTCCGTTGTAGGTACGTCGTTGATGATTTGGCTTTTAACATGTATTTCATGGGTTTAGCAGTACATAAGTCAAACAATCTGTTTCGTCCTTCAAATTTTCTCTTGAATTGCGTATCACGTTTGAGATATGCAAGTACCAATAGGTTTGAAAGACAACTTAGCATGCCGAAGTAAGATTCTCTTTCTTTCACTTTTCATAAGCATTCCACTAAAATATCACAGTATAAGAAGAGTATTCCTCGCCTCATTTTCTATTTGTTTTTAGAAATTTACTCTATGGTGATGAATTACGGGCACCAGGGTGACCTTATATGCTCATCACTTCATAAACCTCAGGTCCTCGCCCAATATTTAAAAGTAGATAGAACGAAAAGCACTGCGATTGCCCTTGCAGTGAATGCATCGCAAGAACTTCAGAGTGAGCCCTCTCGAAATATCCTTTCAATATGATTTTCAAAATGAAGACCGAACAGTTTAAGCCGATGAATGCAATCGAATTAAGCATTTGCACTTCTTGTACTTCTCAGCAGTATACGGCTTGTACTTATCCATAAATAAAACATATTACAAACATGTGTAACATAAGTAATTTTCTCACCTTAGCCACAACTATAGCAATCACTTCAAAAGGAAGTGTTGTCTATAATAATCTAAAACTAAGAATGACCTTCGATTGCTTATATATTTATATTTTTATTTATCTAATCTAATACTAAGAATGACCGTCGTGTGTTTATATATATTTATATGTTTGGTGTCACGCTCTTAACGAAATAGATAGGCGGCATTTAGCCCAGGTTGGAGGCTCTGGGTGTCCTCTCAAGCTCCATTGAAAGTGATGGGCAGAAAATAGGCCGGGTTGCAGAAGATGGTAAACGTATCTTAAGCAGGGACAGTTGAAATTCCAACAATGAAGACATCGCAGGCTTAGTCTGATTTGTACGAGTATTAGCTTCTCCATACATCGAATCTACGGCAAAGTATAGGGCGACCTTATGTCTGAATGCACTTCTTGCATTGCCGAAGTTGAAATCGTAGCACTGAAGATGTCTGAAGCTTCCGTTGGCACTCTTATGCTTCTTGATTCGTAGTTTCTTTCCACAGATTATTTCGGTGCATGAGCTATTCTTCCCACTTTGATGCAATTGTCAAAGAAACTGACGAAACATAAGTCTTCACGGGCAGTAGACAATTATTTCTTCTAGCTTACTGTTTTCTTCTGACGAAGCAGTTTTCTCTTCGTAGGTCATAATTTGATCACCTCAAATGAAACAGATATTTGAGGTGGAAAGACGGTATCAACGGTATCTTTGCTACGGAGCGGACACATTGTATATAAGCTGCTATTTTGTTTAAGTTTGTTGGAGTATTTTACTCAAGATGTTACTTCTGCCTGTCTATATGGAAGACCTAAGGATGCCAGCACGATAATGGATCAATGAAGAAAAAAAGAAAATTAGGAAGCAAGTAAAAGAAGAGGAAATTCCGCACCGGCCTAGAGGCATTAGGCAAACGTATAGGTTATTGCGTGAATTTTTCACGCACGGGTCCGCTAGTTTATTAATAGGTATCGTGTCACGCTCTTAACGAAATAGATAGGCAAAAATTAGCTCTGGACTTCCTGGTTTTAACACTGTATTCATCTGCTTAAAGACTGTGATCATCCTGCTAATCATAGAATACTGATAGATAGAATATATTAAAGGTTGCAGATGATGGCACTCTAACAGTTTATCTGAATGCCGGTCTTTCTTTGACTACGTTGAACTCCACTCGATGTAGATGCATACGATTTCTCTAAACAATCTCTTCCATTGTGATGTGTAGTTTCTTCTGAGACTTACTTCATCCAAACTTCAGCTGACACTCTTATTTTGTTAATCATCGATTCCACCGGTAAAATATTCTTGAGCGGTCAGCAGGCAAGTAAAGACAACGATGATTTCTCGGCAGCAAATTATTTTTTCCACTTATTTTGGGTTCTGCTTTCAACAGAACAAGTTTTCTTTTGAGGAAAAAAAAAAATTCCGAGTCCGAGTTATATGCCTGCTTTGAGCATCTTGGATACAGAACACGGTATTTATTAGAAACAATATCGAGTGCGGGCAAAAAAAGCCGCTTTTTTGTATATCACCAAAAGAAGTTGGGTGTTGTTCAGCCTTGCACGCTTATCTGTACGGTTCCCTAATTCAAGTTGGCAGTTGCGCAGCATCCTACACAAGGAAGTTAATAAGACCCTTTCATGTATAGAAGGTAGCTCAACCATCTCCCCTAAATAGTTGATAACCTGGAAATCATGAGGTGCATGTCCCGTCAACACGCGGTACTACGCAAACAGGGAGCTCCTGTCTATACATGTAAGGCTCTGCCTTAATATCTTTGCGATGATGCTACTGGCAACACAAGACGGGTCTTCAAAAATTCTTCGCTGTCATTATTGACAGCGCGGGCACTCTAGTAATAATAATAATAATACTAATGATAAGACCCAGCTCACGAGCACCAATAAACACCTCGACGAGGTGAGCATCAGACGTGGAATCTTTCAGGGCGACTCCCTATCTCCACTACTCTTTGTCCTGACCATGATCCCCCTCTCCGGGACCCTAAACAAGGCCGGCCAGGGCTACACTTACAGTCGTATCATGAAGCTCAACCACCTGCTTTAGATGGACGTTCTGAAGCTCTACGCCAAATCAAAGGACAAAGTAGCGCAGCTCTTTAATATAGTCCATCAGTACTCCCAAGACATCAAGATGCAGTTCGGCGTTAGCAAATGCGGAGTCCTTAACATCGAAAGGGGAAAGGTTACTGCATCCGAGGGATTCATAATCGAAGAAGTTACCATTAAGGATATCAAGAAGGCAGGTTACAAGTACTTGGGTGTCATGGAGTATAACACCATCCTCCACAGAACGATGAAAGATTCCACTCGGAAGGAGTACCTCACCCGACTCTGGCTCATGCTGAAATCACACCTCAATGGGGCAACAACATCAAGGCCATCAACGCCTGGGCCGTCCTCGTAGTCCGATATTCTGCTGGCATTATGAACTGGACCAAGAAAGACTGCACCGAGATGGACATCAAAACCAGGAAGCTCATGACCATCTATCGAGCACTGCACCCAAGATCGTGCGTAGACAGACTCTACATTAACAAAAGAGAAGGGGGTCGTGGCCTCATCAGCGTCGAGGACAGCGTCGAAGCGGAAAAAACGCGCTATCTCTCAACACTTCAGAGAGAGCGACGATCCGTGGGCACGCTGCTTAATCGAAGCGAAATTGCTGAAAGAGACCGAAACGGCTGACCAATTCCAAGAGCGACGGCACCTCGATCGGACTAACAAATGGAAGAGCATCAAGATGTCCGGTCAGTACTTCGAAGCTGCTCAGGACAAAGTCGTACCTGACTCTTGGAACTGGATTCTGACAGGTGAGCTGAAACGGGAAACAGAAGGCACCATCCTGGCAGCTCAAGAGCAGGCCCTCAGAACCAGGTACATCCAAAACAAAATCGAAAAGAGAAACGTCCCTAGTACCTGTAGAATTTGCAGGAGCTCGGATGAAACCATCAACCACGTGATAAGCGAATGCGGAGTGCTGGCGCAAAAGGAGTACATGCGCAGGCACGATTAAGTTGCCCGACACCTTCACTTGACCCTCCTGCGGATCCATAACTTCCCGGTCAGTGAGAGGTGGTACGAGCACGAACCCGCGCCCGTGGTTGAAAACGAAGCCGTGCAGATCTACTGGGGAAAGCGGATGGAGAGTGATAAAGTACTTCACGCCAACCGACCGGACATCGTCGTCAAAGACAAACAGGAGAAGTTGGCCAAGCTGATCGACGTCTCAATCTCCTTCCACTCCAGAATCGTGGACAAGGAAGCGGAGAAGAAGGAAAAGTACCGTGAATTTGCCATCGAACTCCAGAGACTGTGGCAGATGAAGGTGGACGTCGTTCCAGTGATCATAGGAGCTCTGGGGGCAATGTCCAGGAATTTCAAGACTGCCTTGCGAGAGCTGAAGTGCGGCCATCTCCACCCAGGAACCCTCCAGAAAAGCGCTCTGCTTGGAACACCGCACCTCATTCGCAACGGGCTCTGAGCCTCAGGTCGAGGGATGTGACTCGGCGCCAGAGTGTAGAGCTAAACATCGCTCAACCGATCCATTTTGGGTCGTGAAATCCCCTCGATAATAATAATATTAATAATAACATAACTTCCCGGTCAGTGAGAGGGGGTACGAGCACGAACCCGCGCCCGTGGTTGGAAACGAAGCTGTGCAAATCTACTGGGACAAGCGGATGGAAACTGAACGAGTACTTCACGCCAACCGACCGGACATCACCGTCAAAGACAAACAGGAGAAGTCAACCAAAGTGATCGACGTCTCAATCCCATTCGACTCGAGAATCATCGAAAGGACACGAAGAAGAAGGAAAAATACCGTGACCTTGCCATCGAACTCCAGAGACTGGCAGATGAAGTTGGACGTCGTTCCAGTGGTCATCGGAGCTCTGGGGGCAATGTCCAGGAATCTCAAGACTGCCCTGCGAGAGCTAAAGTGCGGCCATCTCCACCCAGGAACCTTCCAGAAAAGCACTCTGCTTGGAGCAGCGCACATCATTCGCAAAGCGCTCTGAGCCTTAGGTCGCGGGATATGACCCGGCGCCAGAGCGTACAGCCCAACATCGCTCAACCAATCCAAACTTTGGGTTGTGAAATCCCCTCGATGATAATAATAATAAAATAATAATAATAATAATAGATAGATGCCTTGAGGTGGCATTATAAAAAATACTAAAGAATACCAAGAGAAGTACAAAGTAGAAATTTCTTTACCCACGACTTACGTCTCGCTGTCCTCAGCTCATCAGTTGGAAGGGTCGAAGATGGTCGAAATGAAATGGAAAACGTTAATTTTTGCAGAAATTTTGGCAGGTTAACACAGTGAGCTGTAGCTGTGATACCAATTTTCTAAAGCTGTAAATTTAATTTTCAAACAAGCAAAGGTTTTTTAAATTTTGGAACATTGTCTGCCGCGTTGACTGAAATCCAACACAGATGCACCGCGGCGACAGGAATCTCCTGTACAAGGGCTTCAAAGGTTGGCACATCTGCATTGTAGACGGCGAAAACACAACACACAACGATCATTAAATATTGACGGATGCATCGAGTTGTTTCAAAGCGATGCTAGGCCTCATGAGTTGTGAAAGCTCTCCGACATGCAGCATACCGTCAAAACTTAATGATCGTTGTGTGTTGTGTTTTCGCCGTCTACAATGCAGATGTGCCATCCTTTGAAGCCCTTGTACAGGAGGTTCCTGTTGCCCCGATGCATCAGTGTTGGATTTCTAGTCAACGCAGCAGACAATGATCCAAAATTTACTAAACATTTGCTTGTTTGAAAATTGAATTGAAAGCTTTAGAAAATCGGTATCACAGCTACATCTCACTGTGTTAACCTGCCAAAATTTCTGTAAAAACTAACTTTTTCAATTTCATTTCCACCATCCTCGATCCTCCCATTTGATGAGCTGAGGACAGCGAAACGTACGTCGTAGGTAAATAATAATAAGAATATCTGAAACGCACAGCAGTGCATCCATCTGGGAAGAATCTCAGCTGCTTCGGTGGGAAAGCAATGAACCACGCAATATGTGCTCTGATTATAACGCTCCCACACATGCCAAGTGTACCGTGCTGCACAATGAAATCTGTCAAGCGATACGAAAGCTACCAGTGTGCATCATGTCGCTGAGTTCACTATTTAATATTGCCTCCATGGCTGGTAACGCTCCGTCTTGTCATTCTCACCGCAGCCTATAACTTTAGACATCTTCCATGACGAAGTAGTGCAGATCATATGTCGCCAATGATATATTGTTGAAAACAAGGAAAATTGTGTCAGGTGTCAGTGCACAGCTGTTCGTGCCTGTCACTCTTGAAATTGGTAGAATTGGTACTGAAGTGACGTATGTTCATATGCAAGGGGTCTGTGGAGAACTAACTTGGCTTTGAAGCTTAATTCGAGCAAGAATTTGTGATGTTTGCCCGGCCAGAGTAATAAATCATAACACTGACCGGGGATCGCCTAGGTAAAGTTAATATTAATTATACGTTCACCCTCCAGTATTCACTGATTTCACTAATTTTTAGAATCCTAGTTCTACTGCAAACCTAAATTTCAATTGAATGTCACTTGAAAGGAATTTGCAACTTAAGTTTCAGAAAATTAGGTTTAATGGAGTAAATATCAGGCAAAGAAAAATTGTTCAAATAGTAGGAAAATATGAGCATACAAGGAGCATTCAAATTTGGCAACAAGGTAACGGAACAAAACTAGAACGCCAGTGGCGTATGACCATCACCCACGAAATGTGCAGAATCAGGAGTTACAAATTCCACGTCGTCATTTTTGATGGCTCACTTAGCTCAGAATCTTCTTTTTGTATTTTCCTAACTAGGCCAACCCACCTGACTGCCTGAAAAAATTTTTTACGATGGCTCAACTCCCACCTCTTTTTTGCTGGACAGCCAAACAAATAAAAATACAACCGTATACGAAAACACTACTAGATTCTGTATTCACTCACTCGTTAGAGACGGTGCGTTGCCGACGAGGGTATTGGGGCCCATTCTGCGTTCTTGCAGGAGACTGTCCCCGTCTAGCGAGGTAGAGGACTCAGTTGTCAAGCTTAGGCGGTGAGCACTAACTACTGCGACATGCCTACGCAGTACGCTCTTATGTCCGCCATTCTGGTAGCGGGATCGACTACTTTCCTACAGTTATATATTTGCATTTAGAGAATGAAGAGACTTGGGCTATTTTACTACAACATGTGTATATATGTGTTATATAGTAGATACATATTTTTTTCACATTTTATATTTGGTGAGGTCTCATTTTTTTTTTTTTTTGTCTTTTTAGAATTCAACGCAGCCTCCTTCCACTATAGTTTACTGCCTCCACCAGAGGGCTTATGTTTTTTGCCGAGGTTTGTTTATCTCAAGCTCAAATAGTTATAGACGGGTTTTCTTGGCAGTTACAGGAACTGTCAGAAATCTCACGAGAAATAGATGGATTAATTTTTATGATGATCCGCCAATCTGCTAGGCTGTTCATCTATCAACCGCTCTATCTCGTAACATTGCTTTGGATGGTAGAGGTCTGTCCTCTCGGAGCTCACTTCTAGTTCATGGATTGACGCACCCAGACGTATCTGCATAAGCTGTTCACAGCCTGGTTTTATACAGTTCCATTCTTTTCTTGCGTTATATTTACAGTACAAACTGTGGGCGTTTCTTTATTGTCTGTCGTTTTTCAAGTGGAGATTGGATTTTTGCTGCATAAATTATTGCATTATCATCGAGGCTAGGGAAGCCAAAACTGGTTCCTATTCAATTTTTATTGGTTTTCACTCAAGTTTTCTCTACATAATCAATTTTATACCTTTTTCCATACGCGATATCTAAATGTATATAGCATTTACGATGCATTTCATTGGGGAATTCGTGCTCTACGTATAATTATCTGAAATTTATCGGAAGAAATGGACACCAAAAGGTAAAACATTACCAAGTTTGACGTACAAGACACTCAGAGCTTGAAAGTCTGGAAATATTATTCAGATATTTAGTTACAGAGCTGCAAGGGTTGAAGCGTAGTCTATTTCGATATTCCGTTCACTCTGAGCGACGCAATTTCCTCCAAGGAGCCACACAATGACTGAGGTGATGCACTACCGGGTAGCACAAGGCCAGCTGGAGAGCACTTCAGAGCGGACAATTTCTAATCAAGGCATGGGTGGTGCCCGTGTCGGGCGGCCCATCACTTATTAGGCTTATGGTTGCCCTTCCCTTTCTTATCTACGGTCGAGCTTCTTTATTTATGCTCGTGCATGCATACTGCACGGATCGTAGGGATGTATTTGGGCTCTGGCACCACAAGATTAGGGAAAATGCGCTATAGTGCTAGCCAGCTCACATATACGCACTTTGCTGAACTTCTTAGTAGAAGATAATATATAATTATATATATTGTTGTAGACAAATGGACAAAGAACTTGATGTAATTATTGTTAATCCTAAAGAAAAACGATACTTTCTGGTAATTTGCTGCTATTAAACCAGCCTCGATTTGCCTTAAATCTGCTAAATATTGCCAGTCACGTGAAATTTTACCAAAATAAAGATCGGAAACCATTGCTTTTCTTGATACTGATTTATTGCTTGAGAGATGATAAGTAATGAGGTATTTAACCCTCTAACGCATGAAGTGAACCAATTTTTTTTTTTAATGATAAAGCTGTTAATGCCGTCCCACAAAAAAATGGATACCATGGGCAAACTATTGTGTAGAACATAAGAAAAACTATTAGTGAAAAGGTATATAATTCCTGTGAATGAAGATTCTGTAAAAGAAAATATTTACGCCTGCGACGCTCAACAGAAAGAAAGAATGAAGGAAATTAAATAAAAAAGCAATCTCTGTCACTGGATGTACGAATCTTCTTTGTGAGAATTGACTGTAGTTACTTACACAGCTGGGCACGGGCTTTTTCCAGCCTCCTTTTGCATCTCTTTTCGGCTTACTGCCTTCTTTGAAGGCTGTACTGTCAATGGTGAAGAACCGATTATACAGTCTTCAATATCAGTGACTCTGTGGCCCTGGCAGTTACATCAATAATAATATAATTTATTACTTTCCAACTCGGTCTCAGGATAACAAATTCTCATTTTACTTTTCGCAATATTTATTTATTTAGTTTTCGCAAAAGGAGGCTCAAATCTCTCGACCTGCTCGACAGGCTTTGGCGGTATAGAAAAAAAAGTAAAATCATGCAGGACTGATCTTGCGAGAGGTCGAGGCTAAGCAAACAGCTCTTCGGACTCGGCGGCGTTCGCGGGGCTGAACGTTGTACATTACCTTCACCTTTGATACCTTTGATGATACTTCGGACGAGGTTCAGGCGACGTTACGCACGCCGCCCATCTTGTGCAGACGTGATGCTGCAGTCCGTGACCAGCGGGGTTGCTAACAGCGAGTTATCCCCAAAGTTCACGTAGCCGCTTACAGCAGGTTTATCAGGCACTTTCAGTAAGCATGTGGTAGACCTACATACGTAAATAGTAGAACTGAGGCTAAGCGTCAGTATGAGAGGGCCTAGCATCATCAGAGACAGCTTTCCCGGAAGTTTTTGTTGAGTTTTGTCTATCCACACCATTGGTGGAATGAGCTGTAGGGTTCAGTCTTCGGTGCTAAACTTTTTTTACCGTCCCATTTTGGCCTCGGTGGTTGTATCAATTCTAATTCCTTCGCTAAGACGGAGCTCCTAATCATCTCACTTCGACAGGAGCAGAGCAGCAATGTGTTGTTATTGCCCCGTAGCTGTCACCTTGAGACCGGTTTATCCTCTTTGGCATTGAGGCTTAGCTATTCAGAGTGCTTCTTGTGTAGCAAATACTCCTAAATCTATTTGACACTCACCGTCAAGAGTATTGCAGAAGTTTTTTCTAAGATGCAAGTTGATTATTCGAAATAATTTCGTCTCTGAACGGACTACTATATTTTTTCGCATGGACGAACTGAGGCTATGGCCATTCTTGGTTTCAAAGTCGCAAGTTTTATGGAAGTGTTGCCAAAAAACAGATCGCAGAACATATTCCACATACAATTTACGTGGAAATAAATGAAGGTGATCAAGTCACCATGTTTTCTCTATTTTATAAACAACTTGACGTATTCTTGCCCCTAAACGTGGAGTCATTTTTCGGTGCCTCATACGGTTGGAAAAGTTTCCCCGTTGTTGGCATACTGGAACGCCCATTTGATTAGATTAGATTAGATAGGCGGCAGTAGACGAACCAATAGGCCCATTCCCAAAGAGACACCGGAACATACGCCCCGGCACTCTATGAGCTATTGCCATTATGTTAGTAGGATATAGAGGACAGGAGAAAAGAGAGAGAGACAAAAAAGGGGGGGGTCGAAGGTATTCAAGAAACTGGTGGTTTGCAGGCTGAGTTGTTTCGCTTAGGTTACTGGACTATTGCCTGCCGGTCAGTTTTCGAACAGAACTGATTTGAGTTGTTGTGACGCATTGTTGTCTGTCGCACCATTTACAGTCACGGCTGGATTGTCGTTCTGCAGCATGTCTTGTATCGTTGTTTTTTTAGCGCGGCGATTGACAGGGTCAACTACAGGGGTGTAGTGTACAAACTGGAGTCGTTTGCTGTAGATGGTAGGGTTCTGTCAATCATCCATGATTTTGTTTCTGGGCGAACGCAGAGTGTGTCTGTTGACGGTTTTTTTGAGTGTCTCAGTCTCGGTGGACTCTGGAGTCCCTCAGGGTAGCGTGCTTGGCCCGTTGCTGTTTGTTCCGTATACTAGTGACATGCTCACTTCGCTCGAGAACACGATGATCAACTATGCTGACGATTCTACCTTGATTGCAGTAATACCTACCCCCAGCATGTGCAATGTTATCACCCAGTCTCTCACTATGGACATGTCGCGCATTAGTGCATTATGTTCAGCCTAGAGTATGAAGTTGTATGCCAGTAAGATCAAATCTGTGGCTGTCAGTCGGTCTCGGACACTTTTACCGCAGTATCCACCTCTGAAGATAAATGACACTTTCTCCAGGGGTCAAGCTCCTTGGATATTCTTGGTGTTGTCTCTGATAAGAAGCTTACCGTTGCGCTGCATATTAGGCGACTGGTGTCTCGTGCTTCCAGTGAGACTGGGATCCTGCATAAAGTAAATTCCGTGTTTGGTGGCAAAGATGTAGTCCCTAGATGCTTTTATATTTTTTTGCTGCCTGTGTTAGATTATTGCTCACCGCTCCGGGCTTCGGCTGCTGACAGTTACTTGCGTCTGCTGGACCCAACTGTTAGTAGAGCCAGCATGCTGTGAGCTGATAGTGATCGGGTGAAGCTGTTCCAGAAGCGAAGGGTGGCCGGCCTGTGCAAGCTGTAGAAGGTGCACAGACAGTGAGAAACTATGGTTGTATTCTTTTGTCTCTACCCCAAGGTCTTTGGGAGAAAAAAGTGCTGCGGATCATGCACACTCCTTCACTCTAGAAACTGCATGTTAGGTTGTGAACACATCAGTTCAGTCGGAGTTTTCTGCCCTGGTCCTTTTTGTTGATAATTATAACCTATCAGTCGTATCGGTCTGCAAACACTGAAGTCAGCTGTTAGTGGCTTTTTGTTGGATTTTCCTTGGCAGAGCTTCAAGCTCTCCAGTGTTGCATAATGCATCGTTTGGGATGGAATACGTGTCCGTGGTGGCCCGAGCCTTAAGTTGCAATGATATACCAAATTACCATGATCAGCAGATAATAATGATTGTCCATCCCATGTAGCGCAGTCGCAGTCAAAGTGTTAAGCCTGTTCAGGTTTGCCCACCGTATTTCTAATAATATTCATCTATTTTAGTTCTAAATTTATTTACTTCTCAGCATATCTAGAATAAAAACTGTTAGACCAACATGTCAATGGAAAAACGTATTATGAACACTAACTGTTCATAAATTTAGAAGCCAATTGTGAATCTTCTCCCCTACTTTAGCTTGAAGAATGAACACCTCTGGGTGATGTGCCCCTATAATGCTGAGCACTACATCCAGATAAGAAAAATAAATGGTTTACTCCTATTATTACTGTTGTGTAAATATCTGGAGTCCAGACAGGTCAAGCCTCAAGGGCTTAATTTTGCTGGCCAATCTGTGACACCTAATGGCTATTTCTTTTCGCTCTTATGGCTCCCATGACTTTGAGAAGACCAGGTCATTACTGATGTAAACAACACCACTGAATATCGTCAGCTTCGTATAAACACGCATTTTGGAGTTTTCACAGCAATAATTATTTCCTTAGGGATGCACTTGTTCCGGTGACATAATAAACATGTGTACATAGTACGGTCAGATGCAGTGTAGTTGCCAAACAGATTGTGTTGCTGCGGTGGGAAGCAGGTTCAATTCATTCTTTTTTTTTTACTGCTAAAGGTTCAGGACTCTCACCCTTGCATATAGTCTGAAAGATAAAGTTAGATACAAGTTTCTGGAAACTGCGAGAGTTGGGACTTCAACTTTTGCATTTAACCGTGCAGACTTTAGGGGTTCTTTATAATTAATTTTGTTTCGAACGTGCAAAGGAAGTAAAACCTCCGTTCAGTGCTAGCGTGGATATGTACAGGCAGTACTTGTCGCGTCAGCCCAGCTTGTCAGTTTGGTACTTTTATGTATAATACTGCTGAAGTTTATTGTAGAAACACAAAAGTGGTAAATCGAACGTTGTATGTCATTCATCAGCTGCCTCGTATCCCTTCCTGTGGGCACATAGAGCCACACACGATAGAATTATTCCGAAGCCTTTCCCTCAACGTTGCGTTTTACGTACAGAGGCGAAGACTAACCTTGACACCTTTATGATAATAAGTTTGTTAGAACGAGGCACATACAACATGACAAAGAGTAAAATAAGAAGATACAGCGGTACTTTTGGCAGGAACACGCTCTTTGCCCATAGGTAGCTAATTAACCTATTCGGGCACCGCCATTCCGTGACCAGCGGGAGGGATAGTAACGAGTTATTCCCTCACTGCACGTATACGCCACCTACAGATGACTGGTCAGGCACTTTCAATAAGTACGCGTTTAGTAAGTTTCCAAACTTCAAAGTATCAATACTGGTGGCGCTTCAAATATGATGGGGCATTTTGTTGAACAGCCTCACACCCGGGACATTGACGCTATCAATTAGATTACGTAGAGTCTATTGTATCACCACAATCTTTGATCGGAATTCCGACTTCACTAGTGTAACCAGTTCGGTCTGAGTGTGTGGCAAAGATCCGCCCGTTGATACTGATAGTAATTCCTTCCAGACTATTCCAAAGATATATGATTGTGAAGCGCTTCAATCTCCACTGAATTGAGTACATTTGAAAGTTGGAAAGTCTTTCGTGATAGTTTAAGTCTAGCATGCCTCGAATTTTATCAGTGAACGGTCTCTGGACAGCCTCGATGCGCACTAGGTATTTCTGTTCGCTCGGGAGCCAAAGAGGTGAACAGTATTTCATCTCAGCAGGATCAATTGTTTCCGCAAGCTGAGAATTATGTCTGCTTCTCGCGAAGAGAAAGTTCGAATCTACCATCTGCTGTAGTTCTTGCCTGTGCTGTGGTAACAACTCGAGCCACGTGATCCTCAAAAGTGGCAAATTGTCCTGTAGTTAAAATTTTCTTTCTTTTGATTTCATTCCCATCTCTCTCCCCATGTCGTTTATCATGATAGGGAAAATTATTACACCTTACAAGCACAGTAGCTTGCGGAACTCCACTGTGTATCGACTGTCGTTTGGACAGATTATTTATGATTACACTTTGGCTTCAGTTTGTCAGGAATGTTCCCATCCCTCAAAGATATTTCCCATGAATGCCAAAAATTCGAAAACGTTCTACTGAAAAAAGTTCATCAACTACCTTAGTCGTCGAAACAAACAAATAGTAATCATAATAATTAAAGTCGACGCCACAAATTTCGTAAAAGCTTACGTAAGCTATAGATGAAATAGAATGCCAGCTCGCAAGATCACGTGATGGAGAGAAAAATGAAACAGAGAAGAAAGGCGTCGAGAAAATAAAAACAACATGAAGTATTTTTTCCTGTATGGTTTTAATCATTCTTTAGTAAAATCGAAAATAGGGCACTAGTGGGCAATATTGCGTCTATTATTGATAATGATAAAAAAACGAGCGAAATAGGAAGTCGGTCAACATCAAAAAGTCTTTACATAGTGACAACGTCCGAAATCCTGTAATTCAACAAACCGATTCAACTAGAAACTACTGAACGGACTTGAAATTCACAACACTCAGTATTGAGCCATCCATCAACGAGCTAGCGGCAGCAGCTGGTGTGCTAGCAAAAAAACTGTACAATATGTGAACTAAGCAGTTCTTACTCTATATACCTTATGTGGCTGCCATGTTGGAGAGTTTGAGTAATAGTATTCCGTGTTCAACATCATCGAACGCCTTTGAAAAATCTAGATAGATTAAGTCAACATTTTTGCCTTGACACAGTGGGTCTAGAAATGGTCATAATATGCTCAGGCAGCTGAGTAATGGTAGATCGGGTATAGCGAATCAAATCCATGTTGATTTGAGGTAAGTATATTTTTGCTCTCTACTGATATAATGTACTAATTTAAGTGCTCCCTAAACACTCTCTCTAACGTCTGTATTGCTTGGGTAGTTAGGGAGACAGGTCTACAGAAATCTGGATCTATACTATTTCCAGCCTTCGGAACATGTATGTATAGTAATCGCATGTTTGTAAGTGACTAGAATTACTCTTTCATCCACTGATTCAGCGCGGACACTTCACTCCTGACTGAATTATTTAGAAGTGTGTCCCAGTTAACTGTCTGCATCTCTGCATCCAATCCATTCCAGTTTTTCACTTTACAGTTCATATTTAGGTCACGAAGACTATTGACTGTAATTTTTTGCAAATTATTCTGCGGTCTATATTCATCGCACTCGCAGAGCTGAGTTGTTATTTCAACACGTCTATGATCAGATAATGTTTTATCACGGATGTCACTATTCCTAAACAATTGTGCCTCACGTACGAAGAGAATGTCCAGAACATATAATTCCTCGTTGAAGACTAAATTATTTAACTCAGTAGAAAGTCATCCATTGCGTGCACTAACGATAGAGATTGATCTTTTTGATCTCAAGCGGCGATAATGATCCAGATAATACAGAGCTACCTGTTCCACCTGCCAATTTGGCGTAAGCCATTTTAAGCAGGGGCAGTTGAAACCACCACTTATAGCAAAAAATTACGATAGCATCATATACTTTCGTTGTAATGGAATTCTAAATAAAAGATGCAGCAAAACTTTTTACTGTAGTTGAAAAGACAACAACTCTTAATTTAGATAGCCGGACTCTCAGTCTGGCCTTGCTTTATTTATATTTTTTTTAACTGAACTAACTTTCCCATCTACCAGTTCAGTAAATGTTTTTTTATTTAGCTTTACAGGTGCCCATTAGAAAAAAATGAAAATTACCTGACCATTGTAAATAATCCAGTTGAACGATTGTGTATTGCTCAACACTTTTATATAGCCCGCCAACAAAGTCGGTACTCTAAATGTAATGAAATATTTCTGGGAGCTCACAAGTGCAGTTGTAAATAAATTTTAAACCTGCCGATCTGCAGATGTACAATTGAGCTATTATTATTGATGAAAATAATTGACATCCAGGTTACATAATTTATTAGGTTTTTTTAGTAACGCGTCTTCTGGACTTTATAATTTTTTGGGCCAAGCTTTCGACAATCTTTGCGAAAGTCGTACTAACATGCCTCCGAAATTTACAGGCCACTTTTAAATTCATTATTGTGAGGCAAATTTTTCGACTAATTGCTCTATTTTGAACGAAATTCAATTGAGTATCTTTGATAAGCTGCATGTAAGAATTCCCGGACAAAAGTTTCTTGCCTTGAAAACGACTTTCGCAAAGATTGTCGAAAGCTTGGCAACAAAAAAAAAATATATATATATAAAATCCAGAAGACGTCTTACTGAAAAAACCTATTGAGCTATTATTACTATTATTATTTATTGATATGATATATACGCATTGATAGGGAGGAGAAAATGCTTCCCTTATAGAGCGGAACACTTTAGCTCCACTAACCGAGCTATTAAACTACATTAATTACCTTCGCGAAGGGGGTTATGTTTCCGTCGTATCTGTCTGTCTGTTATTCTGTTTGTCTGTTCGTCACCAAGGTATCACAAAAAGTTATCGACGGATTTTAACGAAATTTACAAGGATTATTAAGTTGATTAACTTTTAGTGAAGATCCGTCCATCTATTTGCTTGTTTGCGTCATTTTTCTTAGTGCCATGACTCTAAAAGTTATGGACGGATTTTTATGAAATTGACATTAGTTGTTAGGAATATTATGAAAAGTAAACCACCAAATTTTCGTGATGATCTGTTCGTTTGTTTGTGATTGTGTTTAATTTTATGCTTGTTAGCACAATGACTCAAAAGTTGTGTACAGATCGTTATGAACTTTACAGGAAAGTTTCTTAATGTTAAAAGACATAAATGACTAAGAATTTGTGATGATCGGTTTATCTGTTTCTGTGTTTGACTAATATTTGACAGATTTTTTTTGTTCGCAGCATCACTCAAAAATTTATGAACGGATCTTCAAGAAAATTACTGGAATTGTTAAAACTGTCAAAAGGCACAAATGAGTAAATTTTGGTGTATATATAAAAAAAACACGGTTTCAGAATCAATTTGAATTTTTCGTCACCGTTATTTTGCTTGGCCAGGTATGCGCTCTCAGAGTTCTCTAGTGGTTAGCAATTCAGTTTATTTTTTCTGATGAAAAACACTTGAGAAAACTTACAGTGAGCTTGAGAGCGAAATATTCGTAATGCCATACTTATTTTTCTTTTTAACAAGCAATTATACTCATCAACTCCTTATCACGTCATTACCAAGGTTATTTTTTAGTGAATTGCCTCTGAATAAGCTAGAATCAACGCGGAAACTCGCCTCTGGCACCATAGCCCAGTGGAGAGGCAGGCCCTGTGCCACAAACATTCTTCGCGCGCACCCACGTTGCTCTTGGTGCTCTTTGGCTATACGACACGTCCTCACACTTCGCTGAAGCGGGCTGCAAAAAGACAAATATTCCGCAGCATAGTATATTAAATTATCTTCATTTTCACTGAGCTCATGTACAAAGCACTTGTGAGCGATGACCTGGTATTATGTTTTGAATGCAATATTCATGTGAGACGTTAAAAATTTTCATTATTTTTTACTCAGATGTACAGCATGCAAGTGAGACCAAAGTCTTGTGGGTAGGCAAACTAAAGGTTTTGACTGCATGATGGCCGTTGCTTGGATGAAAAAAAAAACAAGAATAATATTGTTCTCTAAGCGTCGGCACATTCAACATTCCAGGTAGTGGTCTCGCAATTTGTAGCCCCTGATTAACGTGTCAGTAGGTCTGTGTTTTCCACTGCATGTCTTATACTTTTCTCGCATTTAAACCTGGTAAGCGTCAGCAAATTCCAGTCAGTTTGCACACTTACGACACTAATGAAAAGCTACTGAGGAGCCGTTGCAGTTTATGAGTACCTGGCTTGTGCTTCCATTCTTATATCAGCGCATGTGCCGTCCGTACCCAGTCATATTAACTCTGCTCAAGGGCCTACACGGCACGCATAAGATTGCGCATATCAAGCGGATCCTTCAGTCTTGTACGGAGCCAGTATGATTTAGCTACACTTTGCTTGATACAAGTCATACACATTACTATTTTATTCATAATGAATCACGAAAGAAATGGATCGATTACCTCCACGGAAACAGTAATGCAATGAACGATTGCAAATTAGTAAGTTATGATTGTGTTTGTTTCTGTACAATTCGTAACTATCCTGATTAAAATATGGAGTTAATTTAAAATTGGATTTCTGTAAAATATATACAGATTCAGTGATATGGATGATCGTCTTGTATCTATTTTATCGGGTTATTGTTTCTTTTGATATTTAATACTGAATCCGTTTTAAAAACAGTGCAGGTTATAGTTCATACCCAACACCATTTATACGCGGCACCACTGAATGAGGCTCAGCGAAATTACGTTTGTACAAAATGCTACCACCGCCGTTAGAAGAGTTAGCTCTTACTTTCAAAATAGCCAAAGTGTTCATACTTAGCGCCTTCCACTAGTACGCCTGACTATAAGTAATAATTTGAAGTCATGAAGTTAAGTAGTCTAATTTATGAATTACCTCATTTTTCCACTTTCATCATTTATATTACTCGTTTGATGTACTTACTTGTAATTCAAGCATCAAACGCCTTTGATGATCTGACTCAGACGTGGCTCCTAAAGCGCGTCTAGTACAACTCAGCGCCTCTACCCAAACCCTGTCGTCGCTTTACCCTTGCACGTGTATGAAACGCTCTAATGCTATGTTGTCCTATTTCCAAGTATTCTGTGATTCGTATCCTATGTTTTTCATTATCGTGCGCCTGTCAGCGCAGACTGTTGCAATTTTCATCTCATCAATGCTTATTAAAATGCATACTGGGACACAGACCTTGCAGTCGCTTTTCTCCGTAACGCACTGAGCTGACATTTGACGTGGGCTAATTTCCAAATATTTCAGATATTCCGCTCTTTTTTATTGCTGTTCTTCCCACCGCAGGTTGTTGCCATTTTTCAGTTCATTTATGAGTTTTAAAGTGTATAGTGTCTAAAACAATTAAAATTTAAAAAAATACTGAAAAACCAACTCCACTTCGACAAGTAGTTGAAAAACACAGGCAGTTAAGAGAGTAACAGCTGACGCCCACACGCCAAGCCGATGTTTCGCTGTTGGAGCGCTAAATTGTATCCAATTAAAGGAGCAACAAGTTACTATATAATTACCTCCGCCGTGGAGGTTATGTTTTCATCTGGTTTGTCTTTTTGGCGCACGTCTATCTGTTTCTTTGTCACCAAAATAACTTGAAAAGTTACGGATGGATTTTGACGAAATATACAAGGATTGCTATGTATGATAGGAGGAACAGATGAATAACATTTGGTGAATATCCGTTCATCCATTTGTTTGTTTGTTAGCCTGCCTAATTTTTTTAATGCCATAACTCAAAAAGTTATGGACGGATATTTATGAAGTTTATATGAGTTGTTAGGTATACTACGATGAATAAATGATCAATTTTTTGTGATGATCTGTTCATTCGTTTGTGGCTGTTTTTAATTTTATGCTTGTTGCACAATAACTGAGAAAGTTATGAATCGATCTTCATGAAAATCGCAGGAGATGTTAGTAATATTAAGAGACATAAATGATTAAATTTTGACAATGATCGGTTTGTCTCTTTGTCAGTTTGACTGATGTTCGTCAGAATATTTGTTAGCAGCATAACTCAAAAGGTCATGAACAGATCATTAAGAAAATTACCGAAACTGTTAATACTAATAAAATGCACAGATGTATAGAATTTGGTTTTGATACAAAGAAAATCATGGTTTCAGAACCAATTCGAATTCTAATTGACTTGCTTGGTGGACGTATGCGCTCTCAGAGTGCTCTAGTTTTAATCTACTATATAATAATTCACGTCGTGTTTTTATTTATTTATTTATTTATTTATATATTTATATCTTTCCTGTCACGATCTATGGGAATAAGATAGGAGAAAATTCAGATTTCAAAATGTAAAAA
>LQNS02277718.1:20453566-20469012 GCA_001587735.2 Parhyale hawaiensis
AGGATCAATGAAGAAAAGAAGAAAATTAAGAAGCAAATAAGAGAAGAGGAGATTCCGCACCGGCCTAGAGGCATTAGGCAAACGTATAGGTTATTGCGTGAATTCTTCACGCACGGGTTCACTAGTGTTTAAGAATGTATACGAAACCAGCATGCTGTGGAACGTGTCACCCGAAATTGGGACTCTTCTTGAAGCTGAGGCAATTCGCCTATCTAGTTTGGAAGAGGGTTACTGTAATGGATATGGTTGGTTCATTCAACTTGCGTTCTTGAAATCAATGGAAAAGTAAGGTACATTAGGTGAGCTACACCACGCAGTAGGTGAAGTCGCGAAAGGCAACACTATTGTTATTATTATTATTTATTTTCGAAACCACAAAAATCACAGTGAATTTTTAAGCGTCCGTATGGTAATTAAGTTGGTGATTCCAGTGTCTACAGAGTCGAGCTATTCCTTGGAAAGTCAATGCACAACAGCGCTAACTTTTTGTAGCCGTATATGCGGCATGGTCCGGCTCAGTGTCAGTTCTAATTTTGCATGTTTGAACTGGACTTACTACTGTGTTTCATTAATGGGATACCTATTTATATTTAGATATTTCCAAACGCGGAAAACTTGTTCTAGGGTTCATTTACAGAGAAATATAGTTTCTTATATTAAATTTACGTGTCATTTGCATTAAAACAACTGCATCTAAAAATAGTTGCGCTATTTAAGTTTCGAAAATCCCGGGCATACGAAATAGCTCCTGCAATGTACAATCTTCTGGAAAATAGACGATATGAGACTTCTAGCCCGAAGTCCATTTTTTACAGAAAGCACACCACAGGACGTCTTTAGCTCAGGCTGGTATGTTAAAAGGCTGACCAGTCGATCGCTGGCTTCTTGAAACACCACCAATTTCCAACTTTATCTGCTCCCGAAAATGAAGTATGCGCGCAATCCATACCAACTCCTGAGATCATTTCTTCATTGGCGGAAGTTAGGGAGCTGGGGCTAAGGGCAAAGTCCTCCAGGAAACCAGTCATCATAAACTTGGTGACTTTTGAGTCTCGGCGGACGCGGAGGTATAAAATACACTGCTTCTATGGGGCTCTTAAACCGAGCCGCAGTGAAGGCTTCCAATGCTGGAGAGGAAGTTGTTTCGTTGTGTTTTTGTGGCACTATGTGTGTATTTAGTCTCTGTAACATTCACTTGATTAAATGATCCTGTAACTTGCCTTCGCTTATCCTTTGGGATGTCTTCTCTTCGTATCCACTTTGCTTCCTTCCGCTTTCCTGCTGTTGATACTTTTCTCCCCAGTTCTTTCTTTTTTTCCCCGACTAGCTGTTCCTATAAATGGTAGAGGTAGAATCCACTTAACCTCTCCCTCTAATGGAAAATCCAGACGTACTGGTTCGTGCTGCAGAAATAGGCCAACTGGCCCCAGAGTAGTGAACGGGTACAGTCGACCACGGATCGTTAAGAATAAACGCTGTTGTGCAACGACTCGTGCCCCAACCCTCTCTATTTCTGGGTAAGGTTAGTACCCCTGCGGCAGCTGTTCAGATCTCAATGCTAAGTCAGTGCATCGAGCGCTGCATGAGCTCGCTAGCCTGAATTGGTATTCGAACCTGTAACGTCAAGTGTCATCAGCTCAGTACCTTAGCCTGCCGCTCCGCGAAAGCACCGTTGCACGTTGATTCTGTCTGGGAACACCCTTATGCACGCGTTCCACAATTCTATCGACATATTATTAGGGCGTTCGATTGGCCAGACAAGTGCGCTGGCTTCGACTCTGTGACTCGCATTTAAAGCATTCAATGTTGGGATTTCCCAAACGTCAGGCTTGCTATGCCAAGTAGAATTTTCAAGCAGGATCAACGTAATCGAGGGTAGTTTCAACACTTGCATTTGCAGAACGATAGAGGGCGCGTTCGAATTGGCAGCAAATTCAGCCTTCGAGGCTCGACTCGTCCGAAACTTCAAACAAGTACGCCACCTTAGACTCCATGATTTGAGTTTCAGTCGCTGGACCTTAATCAGTTTCATATGAAACTTCGAGGATTCTAATGTTATTCAGTGAAATGGAGTTTTCAGTCTGTTCAACACATTTGGGTAGATTCAAATATATATATATATATATATTTATCTTTTGCAACACGATTCAAAGTAATGTAGCCAGTGTTCTCGGCTGCAGTGCCGGACAAGTCAAGTCAAGTGAGCTTGGGTTTGATAGACTCTGACGAGCCAGTCGAACACTCCTAAGGTCAAGCTAACGTAAGCCACTCGACATGACTTGCCCGAAACTCCTGATAGCAATGTTGGCCGCTCTGAATCGTGTTGCAAGAGTTAAAAGCAAGTCAAGTGCTCTTAAGACGGTTGGAAATTATGTTTTACAAAGTTTCAAGAGTAATCAATGAAGGGCTAACGCTCTTAACCCAACTGAGCTAGGCGAAGCCTGAGCGCTCTTCTGAATATCCGAACAATGCAAACCTGGAAGGCTTAGGCACGTCCGACTGGGTGACAAAATTAGGACTGATGTTTGAATTGTGCAAAACATCAGACATAAGCGGTGGTTTCGATCCAATGAATTGTGTTTCAGAAAATGGCCGTTAACAGTTACCCTTCAAACATCCAAAAACGCCACCATGTTTTCTGAAAGAGAGGTTTCAGCTATCTCAAAGCAATCCTTTTGCTTTTAACACTTGAAACACGATTCACAGTGGCAAGTCAAAGCTTCTGTCTGAAATTCTGGACACGTCAAGCGTCAAAGGCATAACTTCTTCGGTCAACCGAACGTGCCCTTAATTTTAATTCCCGAACGAATACGCCCCACTACCCTATACTCGTTAGACTATCTAGGGCTCCACGCAGCCCCCCTACCCTCCCAGTATTTCGTGAGTAACATTTCCGCTACGGATGTTACAATTGGTCGCAGTTCTTCTTGACAAGGCTAATTTCGTAACGCTAGGTATGTTCTCTAAATACCCTCTTCTGCTCCGTGTGTTAAGCCGACTCCTATCTGCTTCTGTGGGTGAAGGGAAGGGATCATCTGCACCACTGCTTCCTTTTCCTGTCCCCACTCTTTTCGTCTTTCGCCTCTTGGAGATTCGTTGTGCTTGATTTCCGCCAGCAGGAGCCCACTGAGCCAATTGAAACTTTCTAGCAGAAATACAAAGATACAACATACCTGCTGAGTTATTTAGTGTTATGAATATTACGCTCTACGGATATTTATATTCTCACACGCTGCCTCGTCAATTAATTAATATTGCTGCATAATCAACAGAGCTATATGACTAACTTTTTCATAATTGTGAATTTATTTCTCATACATAGTCTGTAGTAACATTTTATTTTCATAAGTATTTCGAACAAACTTTTCAAAGGTGTCTTCATTTGTTTGAGCGAATGCCGATATTATACTCTAAACACTTAGGCTTTAACGCAGCCTATGACAGTAAGATATTTATACGGCCACAGCAGAGCTACGCGCTGTGGTGTTAGAAGGGCAACATAAAGGCTTATATGCCGTGTTTGTATGTTCACGACGAGCAACGAACGGTTTCGAGAGGGTCTCTGATGGCCTTCGTAAGAAGGGTGTATTGCTTCAACTTGAGGTGTGAGACGCTGTTGTTCAGAATTTGTACAGCGTTAGAACGGTAAAAAAAATGTATATTGGGGAAAAGCTTGAAGGTTCACGCTTAGGGTCTTCTAAAAAAGAACAAGACAGTTAGACGAAGGAGTTCCTTGAAGCAAGTTAGTGCTTCTCTCCTTCGGGAGGCACGCGTCTGTGCCCTCCCCCGTGCCGGTGGGACTCACGTTTGATTCCCTTGGTTTCCTATCCATACTGCGAAAGGAAATGTTTTGGCTCCTCTCAGGGCATAGGCCTCTAGCGTCTCCGCGCTAAGTGCTGTGTGATAACGCCCCACTCCACTTCTTGCATAACTCACGCCATGAGTGCTAACGTTATAATTTCAGCCCCCTGTGTGAAAAGAGGACTTCACCTTTCGTCAGCCAGTGTGCTTGTCATCAAAAGCACGCAGTGCTGATGCTTCTCTTCGAAATTGATCCGATTCTGTTTCTGCAGAGCCTCAATCGGCATTCTTCAATGTGAGTGCGAGGGTTCTTCTACGTAGTGAGTTATAGACCCTGTCTGGGATTGGGTCCAGCATTCTGCCATCAACATGTAGTAAAACCATTGTGATGATATATAACTGTATAGTCTGCATGTCACAAGTTCTCGCGATGACTTTGAATGATTCTTCGAGGATCATGCAACGAAATTTGATTCTCCATTCTGATATAATCTTCTCTACGTCTTGAACTATTTCTGCAGGGGCATTGGGAGTGAAATTGAAATTCTCTATTTTGTGGCGATCTACATTTCATCCGTGTTTATAATTCTACCGGAAAATCGTGCAAAGACTTTTGATGTGATCTTCGGAACGTCTATAATAATTCTACATAGAAAATAGTGCACCGTGTCAACAGTACAAGATTTGCTGTGATCTTCGCTGCGAAAGTTGCAAAATATTCGTATAGAGTAATCTTCGTACGCCGGTTTTGTACTCAAGGAAAATTTGCAAGAAAAGGCATATTTTGACAACGTAGGTGAACTCTATTTAAGGGCCGAGGTTAAAAGAAATAAAAAATTATGAGATATCTCCAGGAAAATAGAAGGATAAGTGAGACGTAGACTAAGATGTGTTTAAATAATTACGAAAATATTGCATTAGACTGGGCAAACTAAGCAAAAATGGAAAACAACGCGTATCCACCAGGAAGACGAGTAATGTGAGTTAGCTTGACTAAAATGTGAGCAGGTAATTGCGGAAGTTTTGTGATAGACCATGCGATTTCGATCCTAAACTTCAGATTATAAGCTTATAATCCAACGACATGTATAGCCTTCTTTATGTATCGAAAGACGTGCGGGCCACAGCTCTCAATGGATAAATAGGTGTCTCTCTTAAAAAATTACCACCTAATTAATATTTGCATTTACTTAAGGGACAATAAGGAATCTTCAACATTGTTGCCAAGTCAAGCGTTGTGATCATTCTCTTACAAAAACGTGAGTTGTGTTTTTGTCAGAGCCTCTATAACTCCTCTATGATGTGAGACGTAGAGCTTCACATCATAGGTGGACGAGGTGCTGTCAAAGGCTTGAGCTTCCCGATGATGCGTTGCGTTCGAAATTAAGAGATCAAATTTAAAAAAAAATGTTGTTTTAACGCTGTATTCCCCTGCATATTCCGTCTTTTGTTGTCAAGCGAGACGTATAAGTATCTTAGGATGTTTTACAAAATTTCAAAGATGCGTAATTTGTTTGGCTTTTTATCTAGCTCAAATTTCTGTTTCTCTCTTGATTACAATAAATTATTTCTTTGCTCATTGTGTAATTCATTTAACATCCACGATAGAAGTCGTTTGTAGTAGGTTATGACATTTGTTTCTCATTTATTTTATTCATATAACAATTTCAATGATTATTGTTTGCATTATTTTGATTATTATTTTATATCATGTTGGTGAGGTCGCCTGCCTCTCTCAAACTATGGTATCATGTGTATATTATATATATATATATATATCAGCACCATTTCAAAACGCCGTAACTCCAGAAATACCGAGCCTTCAGCGTAGGGATCACTTTTTGAGTACGGTAGTAAGACTATGACTATAACTATAACTTTTCAGATGAAGCTGAAAGCATACATTTTGCCCTTACATTATATTGAGAGCGGCTGAAATTTCCATTTTAAGGAGTAAGGTTACGTTCTTGGAAGTCCTACAGGTCAGGGGTTTAGAAATGACTCAACACCTGAAATTGGAATCGAGTGGGAGCCAAGGCACCTGTTTGCAGTTCCGGAAAAGTAAAGTCAAGTGGGTTCGGCTTAGATCGACATTGATGACCCAATCGAACACGCCTTGAAGATGAAATTTCAGTCAATAATTCACATTCACCACGTCTAAAAACTTGGTACAATTTAAAAATAACTCAGCCATCCAGCTCCTGGCATGCGAATGTGTGCTAGAACAGATTCTGTTACGCCGATCGGCTTGCACAGTTATATTCCAGTCCGGATAAGGTAAGCTCCGCATCATTGCACGAAGTAAGTAATCTTCGTCTTTACAGAAACATAGAAAAGGCTGTAATTTGCAGTACCCAAAGGCTTTCCACAGGGCGAAATTTATGTCCTCTACTTTAGACAACGTAATCCCTTGCCAGTTGCCTGGGTGCATTGTAACATCGTGTGGGCTGGCTTGGTTTCTTATTTTTAAACTTCTTTCCACACAAAGGAGAATGCAACACGGCGCTGCGCCATGGTTACATGCAAAACAGGGCAGCCAAGAGCGACACAACTACTCCATATTGTGGCCGGAATGTACTTAAAGTTCGAACGTCCTTTTCTCGACCCGGCGTCAGTTGGGCGCGCATTTGTTTTGGAAGTAAACAGTTGGCAGCCATGCAGAGCGGCTCCACATTATTTTCCAGAAGAGCTATTGTTGCCCTAATTATAAACCAACAGCACTGCTGCAAATCCTTCATAAATAGGCAATTCCCGCAGAGTAAACGTCTCTGTTTAGCTTGGATATTTCTGCTTCACACCCATAGCTGCTGTAAGCCACGAATCAAAGCACTATTAAAAGGCCTTGTTATTGGTCATTTCAGTTAATGAAATTTTCTTGATTACGTTCTAGTTTATTTGTTCTAAGTGTACGATTAATATACTCCTGAATCAGAGGAGCATAATTATATCGGGTACTTACAAAAAACTTTCAGCCTAGAGAAAAACTAACTAACAAACAGAGAAGACATACTTATAATGAGGACAACCTGGGCACTTACACTCAAATCCTGCATACATTTGTAGACTAAATATTTCCAGGAACACCCGTTTTCGTTGCTCCTCAAACTTCTCAAACACAACTTGAATCGTCTGTCCGTGCATCCGAAACGCTATTGTCAGGTGGTTCCCGACAGATAAATGATACCATCTGTTTCCCATTCTACTAGTGTATACCCGACCGTCAAAAAGGACGCCCACGAACTTGTTACGACCCCGCATATGAATTTGATTAACTAGAGCTCTCGGCGAGCCCATGCCGCTGCCGAGCAAGGCAATGTTAACGATAGAAGCAAATTGTGCCTGAAACTAAGAATTCATTTCGATCTTCACCTAAATTTGGTCATTTGTGCCTCATGAAAGTAGCATTACTTCATTTGTGACTTCTCACGTTTCTAACGATTTCTAGAAGAAATTTTATGATGATCCGTTGATAACTTTTTGAGTGATATCACTGACAAACATGTAAACAAACGTAAAATGAAGCAAACACATGGAAAACAGATTATCAAAAATGTGGTTATTTGCTTCTAGTACATTTCCAACAGTTTCTGCAAATTTCAAAGATCCGACCATAACGTTTGAGTTATACTACAAAGAAAAGAGAGGCAGACAAACGAACGAACAGTTAACGGATCTACATTAGAAGTTTGTTTTTCCTAACATGTCAAAGAATCCCTGTTCATTCTATAAAATTCCTCCATAACTTTTTGAATTATATTGGTTAGAGACAGAGAGACAAACAACCAAACAAACAGACAACCTAAAAACACATAAACTCCTTGGAGGAGGTAAAGACGCGCTATAATTATTAACTTTAATGATCAAAAGCGGCGAGAGCGGCAGATTTTTTTTAGCTGAGCAGCAGAACCCTCCCTGCGCTCGGTAACATGTGGCGAAATACTTCCTTTGAGGCCGACAGTCAGGCAAAGCTCAAAAAAAAAAAAAAAAGTAATGCGTCCCTTTCATTCCAAATTAAATCCACGTTTTTTGCTTCGAATGAAACTTGCATTATCGAAGGAACGAATATGTAGCCGAAAAAAAAATATTACATCAACGAAACCGCGTTTCAACTCTGAATTAGCTGCGATGATATAACTGTGACAGAGCAAAAAATAATAATCTACTCTGAATAATATCCTATGCATTCGTTGCAAACCAACTTTGAAGCGAGAAGAAACTGTAAATCGCTATCCATGCTCGTCCGTCAATAAGACGCGATGGCCCGGAACATTTGTGGTCGACTGCAGCTGTACACTCCTGCAGGAACTCGGGTTTGTTGGTTTCCAAGTCGGGTGTGTGCGGCTGAGGCAGTTTTGCCTTTCTCCTGGCACAGAGCGCTGACTATTCTCTGCACACCCCAACATACTGCAGCTCTACATTAGATATGACCTGTCACTAAAGCTCGCTATCATTCATGCGTGTCCAGGCAATTACTAATAGAAATTACCCAGTCCGGCGAAATATTCAGCTCTGTTAGCATTGCAGAAGTGGCTGATATAATAAGAGATAAACCAAGCAAGACTCTTGCAGGCCATCAACGTGCACTTGGAACGGTCCGTCTAGGGTTCGAAAACCAAGTAGTGTTCGAAGATTTTGTTCTTGCATGACTAACATGGATTTTAACCTACTATAAAATAATTTGTTAGCATCGCACGCCACCATTCCGTCTAAATTTTATCGAAACTGTAGCTAACGCTGTCATTAATTGTACATGAAAGCACCTGCACTTTAGAAGGAGAGATCTGGTCTCGTATGCATAAGAAGCTCTCGTTTCTTTTTATGGCTGATAAAATAAGCCATTCTTGGAGCCAAGCAAAGCAATAAATGCATGCCATCAACATTAAAATATGACGCAGGCTAAGCTACTATCGCGCACAGGCCGCCTTGTTTACCGATGTTGATATAGGAATGCCACAAGCATCCGTGGGCTCGTTTCTGTCGTTGTAGGTCGTGAGAATTTTTTATGGCGGAGCACGAGCATCTTTTCAAAAGTGCAGAGACTGTTGCCAAATGTTACGGGCTGGAAGATTATATGTCGTGCTTCTCTAAGAAGTGTGCAAAGCACAAAATACAAAAATGTCTTACTTTGGTTTGGTGTCTTTTATCACCTCCCAACCTGCGATCGTAAACCTAATAGCTGCAAACTACGTGGCGAACAAGTAAGATGAATGTACTTGTGTTGCAACTAGTATGTTGAGCCCGCTTAGGGAGACCCGATTAACAAAAAGAAAACCGTAGAGTCAGCGTATATTGTAAAACAGATTGGTACTATACTGATGCAGTAGGGGCTGGAGGGCCGACGACAATAAGCAACATTAAATCTGCAAATGCATCAATCGATGCTCTCGAGTGAAGAGATGAATCTTCATATAGGTGCGGGAAAAACATCTACTCACACTAATAGAATTCTGATATACTAGTAGTTTCCATTTTTCTACAAGGCGGGGGGGGGGGGCGCCTCACCTGTGTCACAAACATTTTGCTGGGCAAGAGTAAAGATTGTCCGACGAACCGATGGAACTCGTCCAAGTAGCACTCGCCCGTTTGCAATACAAAAGTGCAATTGCTGAAGTAAGCTTCTATGTCACTTCGTACCTGTAAGTTACTCGGTATTTTGCACGAATGAGTTTACTTTCTCTGACTATTGGGTTACTAGTATCAGCTCTTTCGGAGCGATTGTTAACCCCTCTATTGTAACTCGCTTTGGTCAAACTTTAGGCAGAAGTTCATTCCACGTTCACGTGAAGCCTATAACAACACATTTCGCCGAATTTTGAATGTGTCGAAGTGAACTTGTGCTCGTATTAAATTTGTTAAAAGTATACTGATTGCCTCGAAGTCAAGAAGAGGAATTGCGTGCTTAGACTCCAAAGCAGTGTAAAAAATTCGTCTAATTTTTTAGTAAATATGATCCAAAATAGCCTTGGATACAAATTATCTATCTACCCTGCAGCGCATATTGTTACCAGAGAGGGGCTAAACAATGATCCGCAATGTAATGTAGCATGTGATGGTAATATTAAACTATCTTTGTTTCTAATCCAACTTTAAAGATAAGATGTGCCTCATGCATTTGTTCCATGTCCTAACGAGTGCCTATTAAACTTTGTTTATTTTATAGTGTTTAATTCAGTCGTCATCAATTGTGTTGACCTCCATCGTTCAACTAGCATTTGCTGCCTTCCTAGGCTTACACTATACTAATCGAAGTATTGAATTAGCATTAACGTTCTTGCCTTGGCTTATACGTACCTATACCAATGTCCGCCAACAGCTTGTGTCCCTGTTTTGCATCTCCAAATACTGCTCAATATAAGGACCTTGTGAGCAATACTTCGGCGGCAAACTATACCGGCATACTACTGGCAACGCCTAGAAGTAACGAAATTGATATAAACATCGATTGTTTAGTAACACACAACATGACTCGTTTCAAAAGCAACTATCTCTATGGCACCTCATTTGGGAAACACAGCATACGATGTACACTACATCAGCTTACCAGAAGGATTATTCGGTCATTAGAAATATTTATTGCCACTAAATAGCGACGGACATCGATATATTATGTCATATATATTGCTCTTTGAACTGCAAATTGATGAAATACACACTAATAGTTAGCTAAAAAATGAGATAAATATTTCAATTTACATTTAATGTTTTTCGCATCCGAGGAAGCCTCTTGCGAAGAAGTTTCAAATATTTTTCACAGTTGCTTCATCCCGACTTAGCATGTTTGGCTTCTATTACTCGTGGCAACAACTGTTGCCAACACACAGTAAGTTAATTTAAATATTTGCGCACCATACGTTGCATTTTTCGTTACTTTAGACATAATTTTAAGTGTGAAGAAATGGCTGGTCCCAGCTGCTATTGGTAACATTCATGGGTTTAATTATTGGTTCGGTGAGCACCGCACCAGGAGACAAAACTATCGCATTTTCCTGTCCGTCACGCCTTATTTTATGCGCAGTGCACAGGATTTGAAGTCACAGACGAGTTTGTCGGGATGTAGGAAACTGTGTGAGGAATTATTGATGCCAGTCTGCCGTGTGACTTACGCGACATCCAAACCTAACGAAGCGATACCTACGCTAACCTATGGGAGAACTCACGCACCAAAGTAGTGCACTTGCATAGTTCTTATGCTGCCTGGGGAAGCGTAGAGAATAAGGTAAGCTATACACGAGGACATATTTCATTACCGTGTGAAGTTTCAACCCGGGATCGTGTAAACCCGGAAAAATTGGGGCTAATTTTGAACGGCGGCAATTATCCTAAATTGCCAGGAAACTCAGAGAAATTCTAGGTTCCACAGCATAACAAAAGAGTATTTGCTCTGAAGCTGCAGTTTTTTTTTGTAACTGTTCAGAACTTTAGAACAACCGTCTAAACGATTCGTCAAAGTGTGGGATGATCTTAATTTTTGGAAACTAACTAATGATAACGAGGTAAGGTGATGTAACCGGGGTACCAATTTCTGAAAAAGTCACTTTGTCATGCTATCTTTATGGCGTCTAGTGAGAAAATATTCCATGTGGTGACTGAATGACTTTTCTTTTATTTCAGTTCCTTTGACGATGTTTTCGACCGCTTCCGTTTGGATGGAAGTAAGTGTTTCTGGTTCATATTTCGCTCTATTTTGCTACATCCTTATGCTCACGCCTTAGGTCAGTTGCACACTGCACGTTATAGCTACTGGGGTCAGCCTTCTTCAACTTCCACGGTGCAGTTGCCAATAGGCAGGAAGCGTACCGCATACTTTCAGAGGAACGGTTCAGTGCATAGCAAGGAAGAGCAAAACACACAGAAATTATACCGATAAATGTTAGTCAAGTTTAGTGGCTAATGCGCAGTCATGACCGCAGTACTAAACGGTTAGACATGAAGAAGCATTCACTTCAGAGAGAGGGAGCTTTGTTATAGGCTTCGACTAGGAATATCCTTCCTATAATAGTAGGCAGTTTGTTGGCAGCTTGGTTGGTTAGTCTTTCCGTCCCAATATTCAGAAAAGCAAGAAGAAAATTTAGCTCTTAAAAATGAGGGACTAAGGAAAAAATTTCAGCGCCCAATTATTATGGCAAATGAAGATTTCTGGAGTATGCTTGGGATGCACTATTTTCTGAAACCTGCTTTATTTAAAGCAGAAAGGTAGCAAGGTTCTTCTTGGCATCCTTTTCATGAGCTGGGGAGAAGAAAGGCTGCCCTTTTTCTCCTTATGCTTCTTCACATGTTGGACGTATCTTTGGCAGCACCAAGCAGATCATTTTTTTTACCTCCACCAAGGAAGCTATAATATTGTCGAGTTTGTTTGTCTGCCTATGTCAACTATCATCATAACTCAAAAAATTATAAACGGATCTTTACGAAATTTAAAAGGATTGTTAGGCATGTTGAGCGGAACAGATCATGTTCTTTTGGTGAAGATCAGTTCAACCGTTCGTTTGTTTGCTTTTCTGACTTTTTCTTGTAGCAGCTACACATGAGATTTCCAACAACTCAATCTCACCCCGTAAAATGGAGTTTTCGGTCAGCTGACCTCAAACGGCTTGTTTCTAGCACCTGTAAGACAATTCAAGCGACAAAGCCAAAGTACCTTACTGCAGCTGCGTACAAATAATTAAGTGGAGTGGGCTTAGCTTAGATCCACTTAAGCAACCTAACGAAACGCTTCTTTAATATACTGTCACAATTTCGATAGCTATGAAACGCTTCCAAATTCTCATTAAATATTTAAATCTACGTCGCTTCCTGAAGCTTTTTTCACCAAATTGTTTGACAATCAGAAGCACTGAGGCCGACGCTCATTAGATGCCACCTTTGTGACGGCTGTGTACTCTAGTCTACACTAAGAATGATCATCGTGCGTTTATATATTTATTTATATGTTCCGTGTCACGCTCTTAAGAATAGATAGGAAAAAAATCTTTCATTTCCAACGTTGAAGTTCACTCAATGCATATACATACAGCCTCTCTAAGCACTCCTTTCCATCGTCGTTCGTACTCTCTTCTAAGGTGTCCTCCATCCCATATTTATTTAGAGTCCGCTCTTAGCGAAATAAATAGGCGAAAAATAGGCAGATTTCGTAATCAACGATGACGAGGTTGCAGAAGGCTAAAGTTAAATCCTTAACCCTTTATTATCTGAATGCATTTCTTGCCCCGTTGGAAATCTTAGCGATCCTGTTCCCTTCTGATGGGATTCAGTAGGCAATAAACCATATTGCAGAAGAAGGCTAAATTTGGAATACAGTACTTATCGTTATTAACACTGAATGCAGTGCTTGCTCTTCCAGCTTCTCTTGCCGTTCAAGTGGCATCTGATATTGATAACTTTTTCTCTATGTCTAAATTATATCTTCCATTAGTTTACGATGTACACATTTTGTAGCAAACAGTGAAGCGTACAGGAACCGATTTTTTCCTGTGTAGTAGACGTAGTAATTTTTTATTCCAACATTTCGAGAGTGAAAATTCTGTTCTGCTGAAACTATCTCACTGTGAATTGGGGATACGAAGCGGAAATGAAATTCGATGATGTTTCAGCGCTTTCGAATACAGTTAATTTTTTTTTGCATGTCATCTAAGGGAGGAAAGCAGTATGCTGAAGACGAATTGTACTGCTCAGAAGAAAGCACGCATCTCTTACTATAATTTGAGTTGGCCGTCGTAGCGTTTTCCTCTATGTGTATTTTAGTAAGGAAAGTACAATCAATGAAGAAATGTAATCACAAATTTCTTGTGATGGAGAAGAAGCAAGTCAAAGAAGAGAAGATATTGCACCGGCATATAATAAGCAAATACACTATATCGATTATTGCGTGAATTGTTTCACGCGCGGAACCACTATGTAATTCGACAATCTACAACCCTCCCACCTGATGAGCCGAGGTACGGCGAAACGCGTCGTGGTTAACAAAATTTCTAATTGTGCTTCTATTGGTTTCCTTCAATAATAATAATAATAATAATAAGCTTTCTCGTATCCACTTCTCGTAGAAAGATAAGCTACTTTGAGACATCATGTGCGGAATTCTGCAGCTCTATGAGCGTCTTTGCCACACGTTGAGGAGCGAGGTAACCAAAGAGATAGATCTTTACTCGCTAAAATTCTTAGTATTGTGTAAGGTAGAAATAAATTCACTTTCATTGCTATAACGTCTAAAAGTTAGTGGCAGGCATGGCGCTAGACGCTTCTCATTACAGTGCTGCGACCCATCAAATATTTTCTTTTAGTCTTTTAGTTTATTTCGTACTAGTATTTCCACAGCACGAGTAGATCGGCAAATAATATTATCGTCTGTACACTGTAGTAAAACAGCTTTTCAACTACAAACGTAAAGTATATAAATAAATGTGTAATATTACTACCATTTGCTTTTTCTAGAACTGTGGGTGGGTGTGAGGGTGCCAGGATCCTCAATATATTCAACATCTAGAAATGCGCATAAGCTCTCGCAATTGTCATCAGAGAGAGCCACACCTAGGTCGCCTAAGGTATAAATAGAGGACGCACCAAGCAGCCTCAGTCAATACCGTCATGTGATCTCTGGCGATAACCAATTTTGAAGCCAGCTGTATAATACCCATACCAGTGACGTTGTATCCTAATATATTCAATAGTGAACTTCCTTAAGGATCTCTTGGTGTCTCCTTACCCTTGAGTACTGCTAAACGTCTGACAGTGGGAACCATACTCCGTGAGCAAGAATAGAACCATAACCCATTGCTCACCATCTTGGCACGCCATAGCCCACACGGCGCAAGGACAGTGGGCAAAGATACATCAAAAGTTAATAATACACATCAGTGAAATTATTGTATCGCTGCCATAGGTTGTCATGTGTGTATGTATGTGAACTGCAAAGTTAACAATATACAAATGCATGGATACTATTGTCGTATTGCTAGTTACATCAGTGCCTTCACTAGAAACTATTTATATACGGTACCGGTGTAGTCCTTGGCTTCATCTGCTATCTAAAAATAAACATTTCCAACTTTCCGAGATACCGATTATTCTCTGGATATTTCAGGTTCTTCATACGACGTGGATGGTGCAAATGCCGATCATCACCCGCCAATGCCCTGAAGCGACGTACCAAAATTCGTTTTCTCGAATGTGTTGCGTGGTTGGAATGACCATGAAAATTTGACACTCGCCGATAAAGTGTTACGGGGTGGAAAATGTTAATGGTATATATATATATATAGACGTGGTTATAAATGTGTGCATATACATAATAAATTAACATTGATCAAAATGAATGAATCAATAAATAAAGAACATTCCTACTGAGATGAATGTTTAATTACGAACGATCCAGTTGATCATTCACTGAAAATAGCATATGACAGGATTGTGAATATGAAATACTACAGAAAGTGAATAAATAAATAAAGAACATTCCTATTGAAATGAATGTTTAATTACGAACGATCCAGTTGATCATTCACTGAAAATAGCATATGACAGGATTGTGATTATGAAATACTACAGAAAGGAAACATGACAAGATACAAAATGTCCCCAAGGGGCGAGCCACTCCCCACCCTACCTAGAATAAAATGCTTGGCGATTGGATTTTCCAGCCTGCGAGA
>LQNS02277718.1:20480798-20492523 GCA_001587735.2 Parhyale hawaiensis
AATTAAACACAGAGACAGACAAGCGAATTAACAAACAAATTATCGTAAAAATTTGGTCACTAACTCTTCGCAATATTCCAAACAACTCATGTCAATTTCATAATCCGTCCATAACTTTTTGAGTTAAGTTGCTTAGACAAAAATAAGCTGACTAACAAACTGATAGACAGAGCTTCACCAAAAGGTAATAATCTGTTCCTCCTAACATATACAACAATCCCAGTAAATCTCCTAAAAATCCGTAGCAGACAGATAGACAAACAGCCAGACAAACAAACTCGACTGAAGCATATCTCCTTGGCGGAGGTAAATATCATCAGCAGCCAACAACATTTGCTTTATTAGGCCTACAGCTCTAGCGTAGATACATTTGACAGGGCAGTGGTAAAGATGTGGACTTTGGATCCGCTATGACGAGGATTCGAGTCCTGCACCGAGCCTGCTTTTGTCCACAACTGCTTGGCAAATTACGGAATTCCCGTAAACCTTACGGAAAATTCCCTGGCAGCAATAATGCCAAGAATTTTCCGTAAAATTTACGGAAATTTTTTTTTTTTACAGTGTATTTGCGCTGAAAAAATTGAGCCATAACCTGCACCACCTTCATAAAACGAAAAGCCTTTTAATGGCTAGAAGACGTCGCGCTCGTCCTGGGCGATTAAAGAATTATAGCAGCACTAGAGTGCCCGTGCTATCAAAAATGATAACGAGAAGTTGTCAATATGCTTCGGAAAGATACGCTACAACGGCTAACTCAAATTGCCGTAAGGGATGGGTGTTCTCTCTTTCCTTTCATCCTAGCAGCGTACTGCTTCCTTCCCGTGGATGACAAGCGAAAAACTAAATTTATATCAGCAAGCAGTAACGCATCACTAAACTTTATAAAATTTCTCGCTTCGTATCATGTATAGGGCATGATACAACTTAAGTACGGCGAAATTTTTGCTGATTTTTGTGCGGTGACGACCCTATCTCCGAACTCATTGAGTTACCTGTATCAACTCTGGAGATGTTTATCCCAAAACGGACCATTCTTGTGTGATCACGGGATGAACCATGGCCTATTGGCTTATGATGCTACAGAAGCAGGATTTTGGTCATGAAGATGTTCGCCTGACTGCGCGTTGGGCAGATATACTGTACGTTTTTCGTAGAGCCGAAGCCAAGAGGGCGTACAAGGCAGCCCAAGATCGTCAGACGCAACGTTCTAGGGAGTCTCTATTGAGTAGAAATAACCCACATCGTTTGTAGAACGACTTGAAAAGTTTCCCTCAGGGGGCATAGGATGGGCCATAGGCCACAGGGTTAGGTTAGCTTAGGTTCGTCCAACCTATGCTATGGGTCCAGGCAACCTCAGGGAGGCCCGTGTAGGTTACCTCAGCGATTAGCTAAGCCTTCGGGACGTCTCTCTTTTGTACCCACTTTGCTTCCTTCCCAATTTCATACTCCTACTTGCTCATGCTTTATTCTGTTCTTCTTCTTTCATGACGTGCTGTTCCGATGCGCATTGATCATGTGTGGGAACACCTTCGTGCGTTGGTTCCCCTTCTAGAAGCCACAGTAGCAACTTACTGAGTGGGTTAGTACCGAGGTCGTAAAGCCTACCTACAGCAGTTGGTGGGTTGCTCCCGCGGTCGTACATCATATAAAAACGCTACAGGATGAGAGCTACTATAAAATAACTGCGAGAGGGCCGCGCCCAGCTCTGTACCTTATCAAGGTCACATAATTGAAAACTGTTGATTGTTACGATAGCATCTTAATTATTTGGACTTATCTCGTATGTAAAGAGCATGGGGTGTGAAGAAGTTCGATTATATGGTGTGAAAAAAATAGAGTATGGCTTTTACCTTAAATTGTTCTAACTCATTAAGATAACATCAATTATCTTAGCGCACTAATACTAACTTGGTAAAGTAAACAGTGAATAATTTGCCTAAGAACTCCTAAAGTCCGATAGAGTATTTAACTAAGATTATATACATATATATATATATATATATCTTTCTGACACGTCCTAAAATAATGCGTTAATAATTATACGAATACCATTGTTGTTGAAAAGATGCTACAATAGTCGAGATCATTCACAGCTCAAGTAGAGGTGAGTAAACACGATAATGTCGAACTCGTGGCCTGTGGTGTGACGGAAACTAGTGAAGCTTCCCTTCCACTGGCAATGCCATTAGTATCACTGAAATAGTGCAGAAATTTTTGCCGTGAGACGGAAAGAAATATTATTTCTGTAAACTATGTGACCTAATGGCTCTTCCAGTGAAACGAGGGGCACTTTAGCCACCTTTTTCTAATCGGAGAGTATAACGCAGACTCTCTTATTTTTTCCTGTCGAATACTGACGTTTCTTTACCATGTAGAATCCTAAGTCATTCATACAGCTACAGTTCAGTATCGTAAAATCCATAATGGGCAACCACTCGAGCAACAAACCGAACTGGTTGCCACGTGGGATCCATGGTTAACCCATTGGAAGCCATGTGCGTCCCAGAAACTTTTTTTCTTTTCAAAATTTTAGGTGGATCCCGCACGGCAAACGAAGCATTTGGCACACCCATCCCAGATGAGTCCGTATTGATGCAGCCCATATTGGACTATGGAGAGCAAACACATATCGTACGTTCCCACTTACAGCCCAATGGGGACCACGTGGGATTCCTAACAGGGACCCAGCCACTTATATGAATAATTTTTTAGATGGGTATGGAGTGGTAAACCCGGTAATTGCCCATGTAGATCACAGAAGTATCCCATGAGTTACATGCTAAATCTTCAGTTTCCGAGCCAGGGATCGAACCTACGACCAACACTTACCACTCACCTTAGGCCGGGAACACATTTTAGAAACAAGCGATGCAACGCAATTTTTGCAAGAGGCTTGTTACATGCCGTCTACAGCTGTGTTTCGGGCTCGGCTTCACTGGATGAGACGCAACAGCAACGTGCGTAGTGTGTGCGTAGATAGGTTCCGAATTCTTGAACGGAGTGTGCTCTTTAATTCTCAGACGTTCAAAATTTAACCGGTCAAAATTACGAAGCTGCATTTGAAAGCTAATAAGCGACGAAGTAATGCATTAATGATATTATTTATTGGCACAGACATAAGCGAAACAGATGAGCATATTTGGACAAGTTGGCGAGATTAAGCCCATACGCTTGTCTAGGCTAACAACTCAATACCACGCGATACTATTTAGCATGCTTGTTATGAGTTTTAATTATTCATCAGAGCTTCTATCGGTAATAAAAATAACTTGGCCTAATATCAAGAAAATAGCGTTTACTCGTTAACGATAAAATCAATGAAGAGGACACTGTCATAAAATAAATAGTCTACACTTTCACATTTCCAGCAAATCAAAATAGGATAGGGACAAGTTTAACCCCGTTATAGTGACATTTGTGAAGTAGATAATTCAGTTAATTCAATGAACTGTTCTCCATAGCAAAAATATGTAGCATTTCCTATTGCAATATAATTGTTACTTCTATATGAATGATCCATTTGTTGAAGAGAAAGCTTTCAATGTGAAATGTAGTATCTTTTGGGTATTGCAGTAGAGGCGCGGATACATTCGAACAAAAGTGTGATACCAGATACCGCCACACGTACTTCGTTGAAATGATGTTAATCATGATATTAATATTCCATTTGGAATTAAACTTACAGTTTAGCGTTATTGATAAATTGTACGGAAGTTATCAAAACTATTGGACGCATATCAAGAAGTTACTCTTTTCGTAGTTCAGGCATGACTTCGCTCTTATTGTCATGGAGTATAGGTAGGTCGGACCACAAGTTCAGTGAACTCACTCCAGAGAGTTTATGATCGTTTTGGCAAAAAAAAAAAAAGACACTATGTTGCAACATACTTCTGTGAAAGCTAAACAAAATATTTTTACAACACTGACTGCTTCTAAATTCATATAATGGCTTAAGTAAGACCATAAATCAGCATAAGTTGGCTTAGGTTTCCAACTAGCATCATAGTGCATCCATGTGCAAACGCTGAGGCCAATATGCGCCTTTAAATTTGCAATAATTTTCGTAAATAAGACGCTTACAGTTGACAATATTATAGCCATATTATCGAATGCTATTGGACATTTATCTGAGTGACTCATGAAGCTATTGTTGGCGATTAGAAGCTAAGCTTATAGAATACTAAAATGCAATGTACGTATGTAGTTTCGAGCATCAGTTGAGTCATGAGGGGGGCTAACTTGCGAGTAAATATCTTGAGCACATTAACTTCTTCTGGTCCCCAATCATTGCATTGGATAGCATACGTATGGCAACTTGCACCATTTAAGCTTCAAGAGTTACTAGAAGTTCGTTAATATAAAGTTCCTTGCAGAATTTCATCAGAGAAGTTAACTTTCCTGCTTCAATTGAGAGTGTGGCGGCACCTGGCATCTTTCCATACTGCCTCACTACGAAGTACGAACGCGTATTTCTTTGACTGCTTCAGCTGTGATGATAGCAGTTTTTTGTAAGAACGTAAATTCTTTGAGGAAAATTATGTAAAAGTATTTACATATGAGTCAAATAATAGTTATTCAGAACTGAGTACATCTGATTTCTTAGTCTTGTTCAGGTATCGCCAAAACTTTGCTCATCAGGCGTCGTTCTCCGATGATGTCTACCGCCTAGCTGGCTAGGTACGTTTAAATATTCCCTAGCTGTGTTCGTGAGAGCAGGATTCCTTTACCATTGACAACAAAGGAAATATATCTAGATCTTTTAACAGTTTTCAATTTTACTTGTTAAGCGTAGAATATTTGAAAACAATTATTGGTATATGGCTCCTGAATAGAGCCGAATCAGCGCAGCGCCGCTGTCGAATTGCACGGAAATTTGTAGCAAGCATCGTTGGAAGACCGGCGACATGCGATCTGTTTTGCGGTGGTGCGGCCAGTTCATAGCATTGCACGCAGTTACATTTTGTCCTGCAACAAATTTGTCGCGTTGCACGTCGCTTGTCTCGTCAGTGTGGCGGCGGCCTTAGATGGACGCCGCGACGCATTCAGTCGCGCCGACATGACAGGTCAGATCACTGCTATAGCTAAGGCTGGCTTATGATATTTTTTGTATATGTAATATAATGAAGACCAATTTTTTATTTATCTGATTATTTGCTTACGAACGGCGTATGAACAGTTTGAAGCATCGATGCATAAGAATCGTTGATGCATAGTCAACCTATAATTGTTTTTCAAATACAGCCTTTTGTAAGTATTTCTGCCAAATTTTGAGATTCTTAAAAAATTGAAAATCAATCATCAACAATCCCTAATCCTGATTAAGTTTTTCTGGTGCTTAAAACATTTCATGCACCTCTCGTATTTATTTCTTTATCTATCCAGTTTTTGTCATTTTATGAGAAAACAGATAGATGAAAGTTTGACCGCGTTGAAGACTGTGGCCATCCTGTCACGCTATATAGTAAACCGATGCGCAGAAACTAGACCAGGTTGCAGATCATGAAAAACCGCTATCGCACATTTTAACGCACTTATTGCTTCACTTATGTTGAAACCCGATTAATGGAAAAGTATGCAGCTTTACAACGCATCCGCGCGCCTCCTCACAACCAAACTTCAGCTGCTCTGAGTTCACGCTCCAGCTCAAATGGAGTACATGGAGCAAAGGGTAAGCTTTTTTCAGTGTATCGCAGGTAGGCACATAAACAAGGATTTCATTGCAGCACTTATTCTTTTTTTCATATTGATCTCTTACTTCTACGAAACGGCTTTTCGATTGAGTAAAAACCTTCAACCTATATTATGATGCCTTCGGGTATCAAGGATACCGATCCTAATTTATATATCTTGGAATGATACTTGACACCGGACTAAAAATACTGCTTTTCAGCTCATTACCGATTATAAAAATAACGATCATTTGTTATCTCGCATACAGTGGATACACCTAACGAGGTCTTCTTAAGCCTTATTTATAGAATTTTGAAGAACTAGTAGTGTGAAGAGCAGAGTCAATCTGAGATCCCTCGCCGTGCTTCACCTGGCCTCTCGTTGCTGAAATGCTCCATGCAGTGTAAATTCGTAGAGTACTAACCGGGAATCGAACTCGGGCTCCCTTGGTGCGACGCCGAGCCATTGTTATTTCACCACCGAACGAAAGGTTTTAGCAGCGAACGTAGTTTAGGTCTAGAATGCAATTCTTTTTGTTCCTCCAAATTGGCAGTTGCGGTGCTCCTCCATATGCCAATTAGTAACAAAATTATGATCAATGGAAAAGTACGGTATCCAGCGGTTACCCACTTCCCACCTCGTGTCCCTGTGAGGCCCGCGATCCATTGTTTTTTGGGTAGTGACAGTCCCCACGTAATCGTTACCTATAACAAATAACATTATCATAGTAACATAAACGAGCATATTATTTTCAAAGAAGATAATGATATAAGTAAGTATAACCTTATTATATAAGGAATTTAATTATCATACTCTTAGATATTTTCATATTTTAGAGGAGGCTCGCTTAAAACAGCCGCTACAATTTTTTTCTAATGGGATTTCTCGGATCTGTTTTGCGAGGCAATGGGCTTACGACTTCTAATGTTGTTCCCATGTTTTCCAAAAATTTCATTTTGGTGTGGCTACAATCCTTTGAAAAGCCTGGCAGCAAGCAGGATGCAAAAACCTGCCAAGTCAGTATCTTCAATGGAACAAGAAACTACTGGTTCTTCTTCGGAAATATACAGTATTTTAGGCAGCTGCAGTTTGCGAAGCTGGTTACCGCCGAGTACTTCAAAAGTTAGCATTTTAGCTGCCGAGCTCATTAACATCAACACCTTTTTCCATTGTCATCTCAATTTGATCAACTTGAATTCTAATTTATTTACATGTAATATGCTTGTAAATAAAAAAATGGAAACACATCTTACTGGAATAAAAAATGAGTAATCTTTCCTATTAGACGTAAAGTAAGTCGATACCGTAATTTTTCATTACTAAGCTACCCCTGCTACCAAAAATGATATCGAGCAATTTCTGAAGAACTGTCATCAGTTAATATAGTTCTGTTACTAATATACTTCTGAAGGATACGCTACAACGGCTAACTCAAATTGTCTTAAGAGATTAGTGCAGCAAAGCATTACTGAATTTAACTAAATTCCCTGCCGCGTATCCTACCTACTGAATGATGAGCCTGCAGTACACCGAATTTTTTCTATTCAAGCGAAAGCTGCTCCGTCAAAATATGACAAGCTAGAGGAAACTGTTGTGTTTACTGCCCCGTGAACAATCATCGCTTCGTTGATCTTCTACTAAACAGATATGTCGTTAACTGCGAGAAAATATAGATTCGATGTATGGAGAAGGCAAATACAAATCAGAGTGATATATGGGGCATTCAGACCCGGCTGATTTCGACTAAAATGTCATTTCAAATGAATGAGTCTAAAAATAAAAGACGAAAATACCATAAACTAGCAGTCTATCGAATAGAAAATGCCGAATTGCCAGAAAAACAAAAAAGAAAAGAATTCGGACATAAGCTAAAGCCAAGCATAACAAACAATGAAGCCCTACTGATGGAGTGTATGAGAAAAAGGAGAATAAAAAATCATTGAGTGCAAAAAGGTACGGTTGTCAGGTCGGTGTTAACAGTTGGTCTACTATTCAGTATGTGCAGGGATTCTGAAATTCCCATATCTGAAATATTAGCTGAACAGACTATTTCGAAATGGCGTCCGAGAGTATGGTTGACCAGTCTGCACGGAATGTTGTCAGGGTGGTGAGTGAGGTCTATGAGAAGAAGATTCGTCGTGAAGGAATTTCCCATGTGCTGATAAAATTTGATTTTAGACTGCTTCTGAGTACTTCCAACATGAAAACTTTAGCAAGTCTCGCGTGAATATTTGTATACGATGTTGAAAAGTAACTTCGAAGACAGCCTATCGTTATGGTTAAAGCAGTGGCGAATTTGATAGTCATTCCTAAATGTAAAAATTAAGTCGATTTAAGGATAACATTTGCTAATGGGGATTTGAAATTTTTTGTCATGTCATCAGAAGCGTAGCCTAAAAATGAAAGTGAAACATAGACTTTGAATTTTTCTACCGTACATACTGGCGTACCGGTACTATCGCCACTTGCTTAACCATAAGGATAGACTGCCTTCAGCGTTACTTTTCAACATCGTGTAGAAATACTCATGTGGAACATGCCAGAGTTCTTAAGTTGGAAGTACTCAGAAACAGTCTAAGATCAGATGTTGCCAGCACGTAGGACGTTCCTTCAGAAGGAACTTTTCTCTCCCAGAATTCAGTCACCACCCACACAACTTTGCAAGAAGGCCGCAGTCATCCATACTCTTTAACACATTTTGAAATAAATTACTCTGTTCAGCTAATGCTTCAGATATCAGAATTGTTGCCCATACTGAAAAATAGAACAACTTGTAACGCTGACCTGATAGCCATACCTTCTTTCACGCAATGATTTTTTTTTTTTTATTCTTCTTCGTTATTTCGCCCTTACCTCCAACATTTCACCGGTAGGGTCACATTGTTAGTTAGTATTACTTTTAGCAGTTTCCTTCGGATAGATTGCTATTTTACGGTATTATATTCCTTTCTTTCTGACGCATTCATTGAAAATTTTTTATTCAAAAATCAGCCTGGTCTGAATACCCTAAATAGATGTTTTTATTGTTTTTTTTTTCTTTTATATTGAGAACTAGGTTTCCAACCAAGCGTCCGACATCTGATAAATCAGACTCCATGGTAGCGCTAAGAAAAGCTTTGGCTATCTTCATTGTTTGAATTTCATCTTTCGCTGAATAAAATACGTTTGCCATCATCTGCAACCTGTTGTATTGACTACCTATTAGTTTTCATTGAAGTATGACAGGATAACCACATAACCACAGTCTTTAACCAAGGCTAGTTATCGCCTATCTGTTTCTTAAAGCGTGACAGAAAACGGAGAGATACACAAATAAATTAACGACTAAGTAAATAAAAAACAAATGAATGAACAGATAAACATACATTGGTCTTATTATAATAGTGTTAACTGATAAAACTATACGCCTGAGTCTCCACGGACAGGTAATTAAACATAATGAAGCTTTATGCAACACTAGGAAGCACAATTCGCTGCCAAGAAAAATCCACTAAAAACAATAACAGCTGACTTAAACACCTGCTGAACCACCAGGCCGAGCAGGAATTCCAGGTCAAAACAATCCAGGGTAGAGGACAACGATCGAACTGGTAAGTTCACCACCCAAGCGTCTGCGAAGTAAATGGGTGGACATAGGTTATTACACGTGCTTCTCCAGAGACCTTGAGTGCAGGGATAGAAGACTATAACCAATGTCTAGTTGCTGTATACCTTATAAAACATACAGAGGGAGGCCACATTCAGTCACCTATGGGTCAGATTCCTCAGATTACTCTCAGCACACATCCTACTGGCTGAGCTAACAAGTTACTCCAGCAGACTCGAGGGACTGGCAGAAGCCTCAGCCGACAGGTGAGCAATATTCCAACAAAGAAAACAGAAACGCATAAAAGAATCTACGGACAACGGCCTTGTCACAGAACGCAGCATTCACCTAATGCGTCTATGGTTTTTATTTATTTTTTCTAAACTGAGAAAAGATATGTGGATGGTACGTTGAAAAGTTGACTTCCTCATAAATTAATTGCTGTTATTTTGCGCTTTATTATTATGCCCGCAATAGAAAAGTTCCCACTATTTTCTGTTCGCATACAATTAAAGGTTCACTTATGTTTGCGGTCCCAGCCATACGATCTGGGGACGGAGCTTTTGTTGGCGTGAATCTTACAAGCACTCTTCCCTCCACCAGTGCCTCGCCCACCAGTGTTCTTCCAGAGCCGCTAAATGAGAATCTATGTTGTCTAACTCTCTAGTGCACACAAACCTGACATCAACTTTGTAAGCCTACCAAAGGACTCCAGCTCGTTACAATGGGGCGCAAGGAGCTCAACATGGAGGAGGAGACCCGCGCTCTCACCCAATTGGAGCAAGGAATACCTGGAAAATGTGTTGTGGAGAACCTGAGTGTGAAGAGTCGGTCCACTTGCAGGCTGAAAATTGAGGTACCACCGCCAAGAAAAACCATGCTCTGGGGGCAAGAGAAAGACGTCCTCTAGGAATTGCTGCATTTTACAGAATGAAGTAGTGAACAATCCACCCATAACAGCAGCAGAGTTAAGAAATAACCACCCTGAGGTGTTGGCAAATGTCGCCATCCGCAACATCCAACATCGCCCCTCAAAATGACCTTAAGCTGCCCTGTCGCCTTGCCGCTGAAAACCTCTGCTCACGGAAAGAATGAAAAAGACAAGGATCGCATTTGGAAGGAAATACTAGGACTGGACATCTGAGCAGTGGAAGAAGGTGATGTGGAGCGACGAGAGCACCTTCCAACTCATCAGGATGGACGCCAAAGTGGTGAGAAGGTGCAGAGATGTGTCCCGGTACACCCACGGTACAGGTACTATGGACGTTTCTTACTTGCAGAAACTAGCCACGTCAATGCCTGAGAGGCTTCAAATGGTGTTAAAAAACAAAGGGAATATGACTAAATACTAGATGTAAACTTAAAGATGAAATTAAACATTGGTAACGTGTACTTTTGTGTCTTTTTATGGAAAAAAAAACATAGTTGGGCACTTTTCTGTTCGGCATAGTAGTGAAATGATTTCCAAGAGAGCGCAAGCGATGAGCTCGTCACCACCAAGTACTGAAGCATTACGGTAAAAGCACAGAAGCGAGCCTCATTATGGCGAAATTGGGCTTTAACCGTACAGCGAGTTTGTTAGGAGGTCACATGCGAAGGTTTCTATTGCTTCTGCTACCAAAGCTCCAATGAAACACAGTAGGATATAACGGCTAAAGACGATGCTTAAAAATATCACACACAGAGAACTCTATGGGTAATATACCAAGTAATTCAACCAGAAATAAAAAGATTTCCAGCGCCGAGCGATCGAAAATATGAACTCTCTTTACAGTGAATAACTTTCTTCTTTGGCTCTGACAACCCGACTTGCTTGGTTGAAGCATTTCGCCAAAATAAAAAGAAATTGTTCTGTATTTACGCGGATCAGAATAATATGTTGCATTTGATATTTTTTTTCTATTTGTGTTAGGTTTTTCTGACTTTCTGATTTCCACAGAGCATAGTCGCTGAGATTACTTTTTGCAGTATTGGATCTCTACCATATCAGCAGTTGTATTAAAAGCTAGAAATGCTGGACAGAGATAGTTGGGCACAACGCCTGCTTGCCACATACACCAGATGACTGATTGCCTAACTTTTTTAGACTAGCGCCCCTTGGCTTCCATGTGAGATCCCAACGGTTTCTTCTCTTTTGTAAAGAAATGATAACGTATATCCTTTATTTTCATATTCACATTGATTTGGTACTTGATAATTACTTCTGATTTCACCGCTGCCGTGCCCCCATCCCGTCTTACAGCTTCCTCTGCCCCCACACGAGACGTACCGCCCCCCTTAGGAACCTCTGCACTATAGATCAAGAAAAACCATTCCATCACCGGCACAAAATGGAGCACCAACATTTGACGGATGCTTAACCCACGAAAGCTCACGAAAATTTCTAATCATGGGAAAATTAAAATATTTGGAGGTTTTCATCTCTATTGGTAACATAATTGAAATGTGTAGGCAAAACAAAAATATAAT
>LQNS02277718.1:20498153-20510178 GCA_001587735.2 Parhyale hawaiensis
TTTTTTACTTGATATTATATTTTCTAGAGACATTAATTACTGTCCTGTGTTTAACATAGTGGTGCAAATTCTATATTTATATATGTACATATTTTTTTCCTTTGTGAATCGATGTTTTCGTAACATGACTAAAAACGCTTTCTATGAAGTATGGTTATTTTTCTCCCTGAATGTTACTGTTTTGATAGATGGTTTAACGATCCTCATAATCAAATCAAACTATCAGCAAGCTACAACTTGCTATCTCATTGTAATTATTTTGCTTTGATTTGTCAAATCAATAAGTACATGGACTTTTTGACGTGTTACCTCCAAAATGGGAATTTTACGGGAGCTAAGTGAAGAATATCGAGTCTTCTGTTTTTAGTAGCAGTAGAGAATTTACAAGCGCTTCAGTGGCACATTGCCTATATCGCACCGGTCTTGTGTTTAATTTGCATGGTGATAATTCGAAGGAACAATCCCGTCTCCGAGCTACAATAAACAAGATAAACACAGTACTAATTCAACCAATACTGGTGCTCTTCATGAGTTTGCCTTGGAACCGTTGCGATGTCATACGGGCCAGTAATCCCGTTCGTTTTTTCCACCGTGTGTGGATGTTTGGAATGGTCTTCATGGCTCTGTCTTTGCTGGTGCAAGTATTGACAGCTATAAACGATCTGTACATAGAGCTATTCTGTGATCTCGGATCTCTTTTTTTTTTCATTCTTTTGTTTTCTCCACCCGCTGGGCTGGTTGCCTGGGGGTTTGTTACCCTCATGGAGTTTTTCCGTTCTTACGTCGCCAGTCTGGTGTGATTTAAAAATAAATATAAAGTATATGTGCTGTAGCTGTCTTTACATCGGCAAATTTTGTCACATGACCCAGTAAGTCGAAAACAGAAAAATTGCGCTTCAAAAGCTTGTCAAGGCGGACCGCAAAAACGTAAAGTAGTTGCATTAGAACCATTCCCCCAATACAGATGCATTACTTGTTTCGGAAAGATTTGTAACTCTGTGAGGATATTATGTAGGAGACAATGTAAGAAAAAAAAGAAGTTGGTATTTTTCGTTAGAGTTTCAGAAAAAAAATCGTGCAATCAATGCTAAATAATAAAAGAAGGCTCCACCGCCATCCCTGTTATGCATACTTAAAAACTGCCGTAACTCGCAGCAATGTAAGGAGTGAGAATATTAGTTGTACTGATATGCTTTATGTTTTTTACATAGAAGCCTTTTCCTGGAAGAAGCCAATAAAAACACGTTACTCGCATAATTCGATGGCATCTTCACTCAACATCATACTAAAGCCATAATGTCCCGCACACTGTTCAATTATATATGGGTAAACAATATGAGTAGCATGCCGAAGTGATATAAGAGACAAGTTCTTATCCCTAACCTTCATGAACTACGATTGTGAAACAAACCTAATGGAACATTACAGCTATGAACCTAGGCCACTCACCTGTGTAGTACAGGACTTATTCTCAAACGCAAAATATCGCCCGAGACACAAGAGTTCTATCTTCTACCTGTAAAGTCCCCAAGTATCATTATTCTTCTCGCTCGATAGCAATAGACCTGAAGCTCATCAGCGGCAATGCACCTACATTGACTGTAAACGAATGGGCTCAGTGATGGAAGTGATTCCTTCTCTTGATTTACGCCTCCACAAATTAGGGTTATCGACGCGAGCCTCACAAATCACGAGATCTAAGATATGGCGATGATTTATATGCAGGCCTCCTCCCTCCCATGCTGCTCGAGAGGCTGTTGTGCTCACCCAACACGATCCAAACTTGCATCGTTTCTTTATGAAAAGCGCTAATGTTCGCTTAACTTGTAATATTTCGCTTAGCGCAGTATGTGCATTCATCATATTCAATTATTCTTCCGTAAATTGCAACAATATTCAGGCATTGATGCAATTTGTTCAGTACACATTGATTGATGTCCTTCATAAACAGCCTATATAGGTCCAATGGTTTTTGCTTAGCGAAAGCAGTTCCATCGACCATTGAATTAAATTTGTGAGAATAGCTGAAGCAACGAAATCATCTGTGGGAAGAAACTCCGAATCAAGATATATGAGAGTGCCAATGGAAGCTTCAGATATGTTCAGTGCTGCGATTTCAGCTTTGGCAACTGAAAAAGTGCATTCAGACATGAGGTCGCCCGATACTTTGCCATAAATTCGATGTATGGAGAAGCTAATACCCGTAAAAATCAGACTAAGAGCCTGCGATGCCTTCATTGCTTGAATTTCAACTGTCCCTGATTAAGATACGTTTGCCATCTTCTGCAACCCGGCCTATTTTCTACCGAACAGTTTTCAATGGAACTTGAGAGGACCACAAGAGCCTCCAACGTGGGCTCATTTCCCCCATCTGTTTTGTTAAAGCGTAACAGAAAATGGATAAACCGATAATAAACAAATAACAGACAAATACACATCTGTCTTTATTATACTGTTCATTTCAGCTATATTTCACACGGCACCACTGAATTTATCGTGCCCGTTCTTGAGGCCGAGCTCAGTTTAACTTTCGTATCACAGATACAATCGAATTAAGAGCTAATCCATGAAAAGAATGCGGCTGTGCTCTAGTCCCTCGAATTTCTTCCTATATAAAAAACGAAAAAGCTGTGTTAAGTAAGACACAAGCAAATGAACGTGACACAAATAAATAAACAAGCAAACTAGGTTCACAGACGTTTAGTTTAAAATAGATTGATAGATGTGACACCGTGCAGTTGTTATCTATCAGCTGGTTGCTCGGCTGAATGATATCTCCGTCCCGATCTGAAGATTTAGATCGGAGAAAATTCATTTGCCAATGCCTAGAGGATGAGACAGCATTGAGAGAGCCTCGAATTCACAGCAAAGTTAGTTCAATCAATATGCTGGAGCTATTGCATTTTATGAAGCCCATGCCACATAAAACGGAAGCTGTGCTGCATGACAACTTTCTGATGAGCTTGTGAAATGAGTCGCTTCTCTTCTGTAAATTGTTGGTTGCTCGCAGTCCTTCACACGTGCATTAGCAGGGCGTATTTTGAGCAATACCAAATGCGTCACTTTACTCGGATTCCTTTTACTTAGTTTTTTATACATTCTCCTCAATCGTCTTTCGGCGACTGTAAAATATCTTCACGAGAGATGCTGCTGTGCACGCAAAGTTGACTTCGCAGCTAAACTTCAAACTTCCACAAGCTTAGTGGACCTGACATATCTAGGATTGTAGTTGAACATCGGGAACCTTTTGAGGTTTTAATATGTCTGATCCCATTGTTTCTTAGCCTACGATGGACACAATTCAAGGTGCATTCGTTGCCCTCATTTGACGGCCAAGTGCTAGTAATAATAAAAGTAATGATTCAATTTGATTAATCGGCCGAGAGGTAGAGACATAACCAGGCAGTTATATAATGTTTTATAAGCTAAAGGGGATGCAGCTAGTAGGACACAGCTGCTTCAATTATTTCCCAGCTGAAAGTTGCGGGAATTTCACAGAGTAGACGTTCCTTTCGTCATATATAGTATTCGTGTTCCCGTAATTTAGCTACGAAAGTGCAATTATATTACAAGCCTGATCGCTTATCTATGACCTGCGAGCAGCAGCTCAGAACAGAGGTCTGTTGCTTCCTCTTGCGACCGTCTCAACGAGACCCATTCTACAACTACTGGAAGAGGAAGGTTAAAACAAACAAATTAATGAACGGAGCAACATGGAGAATAATTATATATGTTTTCTTTCCTGATGNAGGTCTGTTGCTTCCTCTTGCGACCGTCTCAACGAGACCCATTCTACAACTACTGGAAGAGGAAGGTTAAAACAAACAAATTAATGAACGGAGCAACATGGAGAATAATTATATATGTTTTCTTTCCTGATGACAGCGGTGGACCCTCCAAAAACGGTAGCCGAGAGGCAAAGCAAAAAATAAATAAATAAATTTCTATCATTAGGATCCGCCGAGCACTGTGAGTTAATTATACATCATGTCAGGTGCTATTAAGAACGTGCATTGTTTTTTTAAAGCTTATAAAAAACATTTAAGCAACAATTCTAAAATTTTAATGTCAAAACGTAGCTTATATTTGCATAACTTATATTATTTTTAAACCTCTGCCTTAATTAGAATTATTCAAATGCGAAAATATTCTTAGTGGGTGTTGGATGTTATTAGACAGGAACTCAATTACCTATGTTTGTAATGCATTTTTACTTCCCAGAGTACTGTTGAATAAGTAGAGAAGTATCTTTTACCACCAATGAGAGAACATTAATCGTTGAACATTTATCCGATGGTAAGTCGTGTGCCGAAAATTCAAAGGACTTGAAGAGGAGCCCAAAAGCCAAGAAAGCAATCCAAAATGTTATTTATAAAGAAATTACCGCAGTGATAACGGTAATTGTATGTACTTACCACGAGATATGCGTCAAAATGCAATAGCCATAAAAAACTGCCTCTAGAGCAGTGAAGCTCTTTTTGAAGAACCTGGGTAGTTCATGTATATCGTGGTGACTCATGATGCGTAGTCCTAAAGAAGATCGTCACGATAAAGCTAGACATTAATATCAAAAATGCATATAAATTAAAAAATTCTTTGGGAAAAGACATGTTCGAATGGAGATTCCTCCAACCTTAACTTTGTCTGAATGCATAGCTACCGCCAAATCGGAAATAAATGGTTGTGATTATGGTAGAACAACTATGATTATGGTGGAGACTTTGGTTGTTTATTATCGAAATATCCTCCATATTCAACCATTTATGGGGTGCAGTATGGTAGAGATATGTCTCAACCTTCGACCATATTGTCAACCATAATTCCCGACCATAAATACCCAATAACAACTATTAAATTGATTTATACATATTCCAATTGATTCTGTAAGTGGAATCTTTGTAAATAGGTTTTCAACATCAAACGACGCCATATAAAAAGATCCTGCACCCTGAACAGCACAAATATCTTTAACAAAGGAACCCGAATTCAAAACGCTATTAAGGTTTTAGCTGCACAACCATGATCTACCATAGTGAACCGTAAGAAACACCATTCAGGACCAAAATCGACTGTGCTTAGCGAATGATAAACCTATATCTTACCAAGATAAACTTTTTAAACTGTTGACATATTAGGCAGTCAACGCCTGCTTTGTTTGCTGATGATTACTTTCTTACAAAAAAAAATGTTTAATTAATACGTGCGTGTTAGGCCTACAGCTCAGAATGGTCTAAGGCTCTAAACTTCAGAATGATTCTAGAGCAGGGGCTTGAACCAGTCAGTGCCCCCTTTTTAAACTCTAAGTCGGCATAGCGCTACTAAATCCAGTTTAGAGGAAGCCACGACTCGATTGATAATTTTCGGCCGTACCCGTTGTCAGGGTTCGTAAGGTTAAATATTTGATGAAACTTGATATCTCTCACATAAAGCTAATGTGAATAATTTCTGATAACTCTCTACAGATATGAAGTGAATGACCATTTAAATAGATGACACTATTTGATCAAAGATTGCAATACTATTTAGAAGGGAATACAACAAAAAACAGTGAAAAGAATGGGTAACTACGCTAAAGTGGTTGAGCGTAGAAAAATCAAGAAACAATAGAAAACAATAATTTCAAGGCCGTTAGTGTCCATAAACACCCTGCAATTTTTATATTTTATCGACAGGAAAGAAAATAGTGAAAATATGCACAATTTTTGCACTATGATATGAATTTTTAGATTTTTCGCATTCAAACTTATAGTCATACATGATTTTGGCCGATAATGTTGTGAAATCTATCCATATTATCAAAATCCATGGCAATCCATACTTATGTAATCTGCCCCATAGATAGGAGGAATTCAACTTATGATCGTACGTGCGGAAATCCGTTGATAAGCTTTGTCAAAGTTTATGTATGTCGTGGTAGAAAACTCGGTGTAGTCTTTAAACATCCATGTACTACCGTCTACCATATATAGTCGTCAAAGATTCATGTACTACCATCGACCTTCGTTTCCTGACAAACCTTAAACAACCAATATTGCCTCCAGCAAAATCGACCTAAATATACTAAAATCAACGTTATGTTATGGTCAACATATCAACCATATTGTTTCCTCATCCATAATCGACATTAATCTCTCATACACCATTACATTCTACTATAATCACAACCATAATTTCCGACTGGGCGTGGATGGTGCTGATGGCTGACCAAATGGATCGGCTGAGCGTTCTAACAAAGTCCCATCCAGGGTTCGACGTCAGCAGGGAGGATGTGGAATTATGTTTTAAGTTATCACCTCAAGGAAAATGTTAATAAGAAATCGCCTGCAAACTGACAGTGTCAAAATGAACTCAGATGCATATTTTTTTAGCGAAACGTCTTGCCCTGGTGTCGATCACATTGCAGGAGATTCAAGGAAAAAATGCACTTTTAGGTAAGATAATGCTGTTGCCCATGTTTTATAACCACTATAAACTTCTTATTTTGTAAAAAGTTCCCCACTGAACGATTAATGAATATGCCTGTATCTTCTCTGGACTTCAGCAGCATTTACAATCCGTGGAGCATTATCATAGCTGATGTATGTCGTGGTAGAAAACTCGGTGACAATTCACCTCAACATTCACAATATAATAATACACAGTTGTTGGTCCTCCCGCGCTTGCTTGCTTGCTCTTTTGGTTAGTCCTTTCCTTCGTCACGCTGTTAAGGATTTAGATAAGAGAAAATTCATCTGCCGATAAAAAAGTGGAGATACAATAAAATTTCAGCCCCTGGAGTTACGGTGACAAATATAGCTTCTGGAATATATTGTCAAAAGTGGAAACACTGGATTTTCTGAATTACGCTTTTCTTTTTAGTGAGCGTGGTAGATGAAAGGCGGTATCTTTGATAGCGTTTTAGATCGCATTATGCATCAGCTCTATCTCAAATTTTTTAGCTTATTTTTTTCGTAGCAGTCTTGGTTGGATTTTTCGTTCCTTTTGTGCATAATCCATTTAGCTTACGCCTTCTTTAACTGAATCTTTACGTGGCAACTAATAGTATTCATTTTACACAAGCGGGACCCGTGGAAATTCTACGGTTAGGACAGTCCCACGTTTCAAAATGAAGCAATCCTAATCCACGCTATTACGACTCCATTTAACTAGTAGATCTAAAGCACCTCGCCAACCTAACCTACCCCATAAAGAAGTAAAAGTAAAGTAAACTTAGACCATACCCTCACCTCGTAAACCCGCATATACTGGTTTGTGCTGCGGCTATAGGCCCACTGGCCCCAGATGAGTAAGTGTAGTCCCAGTCGCCCTCGGGTCACCAAGAACTATGGTGCCAATTTGACGGAAGGAACAAATGACCCGAGACCCCCTACTCCCCTCATCCCTGAGGAAGGCAGTTCCGCCACTGCGCCGTGCATGCACACACAACTGCCGAGTCAGCACACCAAGATCTGCAAAGAGCTCGCTGCCTGGCTGAGCATCGAACCGGCGAGCGATACAAGGTGTTAGAGCTGAGAACGGAAGCTTGCTGCTACCGTGGCGGCCTATCCCTTAATCCTTGCAAGCTGCGACAAACCTCAGGTCTGCTGCACACGAGAGTCGAAGCATGGGAACGTTTCTCCCTGTGCCCATTACGCTGCTGTGTATGTAATTTAGCTTCGCCTTGTCTTATATCTTTGTATTAAAAAAACACTTAAACTCCGAGCCGCGGCAGCTATTCCGATGAAGCGAGGGTCACTTGCTCAGTCAAGACTCTCCCTCTTTGAATTTCTATTGAGTTTCAATTCGCAAACCGTGCTTATATAGAATCAATGTGTCTTGATAGACGCAACAGTTGTTACGCGCACAGACACATCTATTCATTTATTTTAAGAATGTGAAGCGCTTCGGTGTTCTGACTCGTACGCAGAGGGCTTAACGTAGCTCTCGTATGTCAGGTTGCAGCCCGTCTATCCTAAAGTCTCCCCCAACAACCTATCTAAACACTATACAGTGTTTCCCATTAGGGATGCATATGAACCTGCGGACCCCTGTTGGTTTACGCACGGACCCCCGACTGGTTTATGACGTTTGAAGCTTCTATAACAATATTTTATTGTTGTTATTACATTGATGATACTGATATATAACTTATTTCAAAGTACAGGATAAAAAATATGTTTCATTGCACTATTATATCCCTATCTCTAGTGCATCCGTACAGCCCCAGTGCATCATCGTTTGTATTGTGAAAGTTAACTATTGATAAAGTTACCCCTTAACGCCACTGTTTCTACATAGCAAACGTTGGATTTTTTAAAACGATGGCTGCAGAAAAAGATTACTTCAATTCAATATGAAATCATTTGAAGCATGTTCAAATAGATTCTTCCGAGTAATAATAATTATGTGAAGCATTACTGCATGTGATTAACAATGATATCAAGAGTGGAATTATATATAGAAGCTTGGTGCCTTTTACTATGTTTTGTTTCAACGATATTAATTAAGGGACCTTACGCTAGGCGCAAAAAACATCAGCAAAAGTTAATGCAATTTTATTGTCAGGGTCCGCGTGTTTCAAGCAGTTTTCACGGGAATCCGCAAAAAAACAGAAGTTAGGGAATTACTGCACTATGATTATCACCGGCGCGGCTGATCTTGCAGATATTTTACGAGCAAAATTTTGCCTTAAAGAGAGCATAAAAAACAAATCTCATTCTCCGGAGGTACTTTTTTCATTACGTTTCTTCTATATTTACACATCTTCGTTTACCTTTGTTTCTTATCGTCTGAATATACCTAACATAATTTGGACTGTCACATTTTCAACATGCCCGTATTCATTGGTGTATTTCGTGATCTCAGTTCTATAGTGGAACCCTTGGCTGCTTTATTCTTTATGTGCGATAGCTTTCCCCAGAGATACAACAGACTCAGCCTGTTTTTTAAATAACTGCTGCAAGTCGCTGAAGTCACTTTTGCCCTCAGCTTACGCGTATTTCTTTCAACATTGCACTTCCACTTGAAGATGCACTTTACAACTAGAGCACTCTGAGGGCGCATACCTCCGCCAGGCGAGACAACGGTAACAAGAAAATTCAAATTGTCTCTGAAACCATAAGATTCTTTTTATAAACTCCAAAATCTAATTATTTGTGTCTTTTGAATGTAATAACAGCTTGTGCAATTTTCTTGAAGATCCGTTAGTAATTTTTTGAGTTATACTGCTAAGAAATGGTATGACAAATATGAGTCCAACATACAAATGAACAGACCGATCTGCACCAAAATTTGATCATTTATGTCTTTTAACATTACTAACAACCCCTATAATTTCATAAAGACGGATTCATTATTTTTTACGTTATTGTGCTAACAAGCATTAAATTAAAAGCTGTGACAAACGAACGAACAAATCAACGAATCATTACCAAAATTTGGTCTTCTACTCTTTGTTATATACCCAGAAACTTATGTTAATTTAATCAAAATCCATCTATAACTTCTTGAGTTATGGCATTAAGAAAAATAAGGCAGACAAACAAACAAACAAACAGATGGACATATCTTCACTAAAAGTTAATAATCTGTTCCTCCTGGCATATCTAACAATCCCTGTAAATTTTGTCCAAATTGGTTCATAACTTTTCGAGTTATCTTGGTGACAGACAAACACACAACAGACAGACAAACACGACGAAAACATAACCTCTTTGGCGGAGGTAATGAAGCATTTCAGCACTACTCGGTTTGCACCGTATCATGGCTACGCATATCCCCATATCTGGATCGGTATGAGACCCCAGCGACGTGAATATTACAAGCTATGGAAATCGGTATTATGGTATGTTTGATACCTGTAGAATGAAATTCGTGTCTTTCCTTTGAAACTGACAGAAAGTTTTTCATGAGCGAGCTAAAAGAAAGCATTAATGATTGAACCTCATTCCTACGACAATCAGAGCTTCATGCAGTTGAAGTTTCCGCTTATAGTAAGACGCGTAACGTGCAGACACGGGACGGACGTAAGACACGGAGAGACGGATGGAGCCTCAATCAGAATTATAATATATATTGCCGCTAAATTTCGACGCTGGAGGTTCAACAACAGCCTGATATTCAGGTTACGGTAAGCCCTGAGCACTTCCGGTGAATTCTTTTGATTTACTATATTATCTTGGTGCTGCTCAACGTTTGACCAATTCCAAAGTGATATTTGCGCCCAAACTTGTTGGGGGATTATTTTACTCACGCAAAACCATTTTCGGTGCAACATGCGTTTCCTTAATGGAAGATCACGCGTGCAGGTATGAGACCTATTTTACAGCAAAACCTAACCTGAAAGCAGGAACAATAAACCCTAATTACAATATTTTGCCATCAAATTTGACGGCCGATGCCCTCTAGAACGCAAGAATGAGATTGTACCGGCAGTTCATAGTAGGCGGTTGCAATGAACCATCGCCTTGTAAAAGTTCTTGGGCGACAGGGGGATAACGTGACATGTGGGGTGAGTCATGCCATTTGAATATGTCGTCAGTTCATAATAAATATGTTTATTGAGTTCAATTTATGTAATTATTGTATCATTTGGGGGCATACTTACTAAATAACCTATTTGCATGTATATCACCTGACAGCAACGAAATATGTTTTCTAAGTTACTCAATTTGTATTCAAACTAGAGCTTTTGAATTAGCGTTGGTTGTGTAAACATCAGCTTTTTCAATATCCTCACACTATATACCTGCATAATACTCCATAGCAGCAGCTGACTCCGTGCATATGTTTTGCGGTTTGTAGCAAAGCAGCTTATTAGATTTACCTTATCTGATTTTCACGCCAACACAGTAAGCTCTGGTTTGCTTGTTCGTTATTGCTCCATTAAAAATACATTCATCTGTTGCTAGAAAGAAACACAGAACATGTTATTAAAACCAATTGGCATAAGATAAACGGCTGTTCCAAAATAATTAAGCTACAAAAATACACATGGATTGCATGTGGGAGGAAGGAAGCCTTAATAGAATCCCCCCCCCCAAAAAAAAGAAATTATTAATGATTGCCATGACAGTAAAAATGAAGCTCTAGGTACAAGTAATCTGCTGTGGTATTACATGTGTCGTAATGCGTCAGAAAGGAGGCGAGTAATAAGATAATTGGGGTGCCAAAGCAGCAGCAGACGAGCAACACAACCGCAGTTTGTAATGTCAGCGGAAAAAAATACCGTAATAGTCGTCTGCGGGTTTTACATCGTACCCACTGGGTCATTCATAAGAAAAAAACTGTGTAATATAGCCATGTTTGCACTATAGTTGAAAGCTACAGTAGTTCCAACTTTTGCATTGTGGCCGGATGTCGCTTAAGCTATCGGTTCTGTGTGAACATTTCCATCACAGAAATAAAGCGCCGAAGAAAATATTAATATATCTAAATTTGAATTTTGACTGTGAACGTGCTTAATACAGAAGACTATGAGATACTCCTGCCGCGGGAGGCCATGAGTGCGTTAAGTTGATAACACACATACCTCACAAGACACTAAATGTAAAACTACTGTTACGGCGATAATGAATTAGTTCCAAAGACAGCATAATATTCATGTCTACTGATGCATTAGTGACCACAGCCTTCTTAGTAAAGTAGAGAATCATGAACTTCTTAAATTTCCTGAAATCCTGGGAGGTCCCAAGTTTCTTTTCAAAATCACGGTATTACGGAATCGGATTAGGGGATCTTATTAGAACAGCGAATGAAACCTTAATGACATCACATACAAGGCCCAAGAAATTACACTGCATGTATCAAAATTGATTTATGGGTCTTGTTCGGAGTCTGCCACCACCGTCTCAACAGGAGCGCCTCTGATCGGGCAGACAGTGTCTGCTGTACTTAGTTAATAAGTAATGCATCTACTTTAATACAGAACTAGCGGGACCCGTGGAATTCCACGGTTGAATAAAGACTATACTTTCCAAAATGAACCAACCCACGCTACACTATTGCAATTTACCTCAGTTTAACCTAATGCTGCTCTTATAACGTA
>LQNS02277718.1:20536724-20550715 GCA_001587735.2 Parhyale hawaiensis
CAGAAGTAAAAGAAGCATTCCGCAAACTCGAGAAACTTGAAGTAAAACGTGCAAAAGTTACATGTCATCTACGTTTTAACGAGACTTGCCTGATAAATGAACTGCTGCCCACCTATACGAATATATATATATATATTATAAACTTCCTGTATTAATTATCCTAAAGCAGTCCCTAAATTTTTAAAATACATGAAAAATAGTGTTGTGCAAATACTTATGTTTATGCACTGTATATTGGATGCTGTATCACTTCCTGTTGTCAATTGCCTGGTAATTTTGGGTGTCAATTTTGATCCTAAGTTGATAGTTGAGCCTCACATCCGTTCAATTGCCTCACGAGTATCGCAGAAAATTGGTCTGATGGGACGTATTTGGAAAGAGTTTTGTTTGGTTGAGTTGATACGTCGCTGCTTTAGTTGCTCTGTTCTCCCCTTTTAGAATACTGCTCCTTACATAGTCTTGGGTTCTGCTGCCGATTGTCATCTGAGCTTGCTTGGCAAAGTGGTTCGTCGATTTACGTTTATGCTGGATGGTGTTGAGCCATATGATCTGATGCATCATTACAGAGTAGGTGGGGTTTCATTTCTCTATAGAAAACAGAATACCTGTAGCCATCTGCTTGTCGTTTTCCATCCGGAGCCATTTGCTCAGGAGTGACTACTCAGCGCACTGGTCCTCTTCGTGAGTTTGCATTATAACCGATACGATGTCGTTACCAGCAGGTATTCTAGTCATTTGTTCCATCATATTTAGAATTTGGAATAATCTTAATGGTTCTGCCATTGTTGGTGCAGTCATTTGCAGCTTTAAACACTTTATAAACAGAGTGATTCTGCGATCTTTACTTCTCTCTTTCTTTCGAGTTCTAATTCTGGGCTGGTTGCATGTGGGTTGACATCTTTACGGAGTTTCCTCCGTTCGTTCTCACGTCGCCAGTTTCGTGTATTTTAATAATAATCTTTAGGAAGTATAACAGTAACAAAAGTATGTTAAAAGAAGACGGGCCTTCACCCTTTCTTCTACGTTATTTTTGATAGTGCAGGTACTCCGGTATATTTATAATGTTCTATTTTCGCTTCAATTTCAATAAAACTAGTGCAAGTATTTAGTTAGGGCTGTCACACGCAGTTTGGGTATTGAACTAGACGCCCTCGTGACTCCTACGTGTTGAAGAGCCCTCCACAACTTGCACGTGCTTCTCCCACTACAGCTGACCTGTTGTGCCTCAACCACAGGCTTCATACGTATTTGATATCGGAGTTTCCCTGCAACTTCAGCAGTCATGTTTTTTTTTACTCATGTTTTACTGTTATAATGATGGTGCTGAGTTGAAATCAAGGTATGCATCATTGGCTGGCTGCTCATGCCTGCTGGTTATTTAGTATATTGTGACTGCATGCTGACTCGATCTATCGCAGTGCCGCTAACTCTCGCGTCTGCTGATATTTTTCTTTAATGACGAGATAATTCATTGTGCAAAGCTGAACAACTTCGTGTGTCTGTTCTCCTCGAAACATTTCACGAATGCTACTGAAATGTAATTTCCATATATGTTTCTACTAAATATTGCCCACAAGTAATCCGTCCGCTGGCCACTTTGTATGGCTTGACTGCTATCTAAAAATAACGATCGCATTAATTTTCGAGCTTGGACCAGAAAATTTCTCATTAAACTGCAGTCGTTGTATGAGAGACGTGTTATGGGCAAGAGGAGAATTACCCTAAACTTGCACATGCGCTCATCGATACACACAGAAGAGTGGTTTCTCTTTTGGTACCTAACTGCCCAAAGCAGCATTTAAAACGTTGGCAGCGGAAGAAGTATATATTACCGACATTTTGAAACTCATTTCAGAGGTGTTGCAGTAGCATTCTATAGCCTCTTGTGATAGTTTTCTATATAAGCCAAGTATTTTACCCTCTTTTATATTACTTCTTTTTGTTGTGTTTAGCTACCACTGACGATATAGAAGCAATGACATATGAAATGCATGAGTAATTTTACAGACGGCTTGACTGCGTGAGGATGGTTACGTGCGTGACCCAACACAATGTATACGATGCAAGGGTAGCACCCCATATGCCCTCTCTGTGCGACCGGTGCCAGTACTAGTAGACTTGCGGGAGAGAGCGCTTGGGCACGCAATGTAGACAGTTCTTTTGACGATGCAGTAAAGAAAACCTAACACTTAAGCCAAAAATACCGCATTTTTTCCCGAATGAACCTGACAACGGTGTAATTCCAACGAGAAACTGACACAAATAGTCAGTGTACTATAAATATTTGCTGGCTAAATTTGTATTATTGTTGTTCAAAATGTTCCTAAAATCGGATAATAAAACTCGCTACTTTAGTAATATACTACAACAATCAAGTTTTCAAAATGACCTCCTTTTGCCAAAACCGTTTCCTCCAAATGCCTGGTAACTGACTGGCATAAACACCATACCACTTCTTCATGCAAATTGTATGATGAAGCTAAGAATATTTTTAATCATTGTCATACACTTTTATACCTCTTGCTGTAGCTGTATTTGGGTGTGGCCTAAGTTGACATAGGTTCTGAGTATTTTTTTATCTGACTTTTTTATACTGTGACACTTCATCGTCTTTGCATGATTAAATTGCTCATTTACCAGTTTACCGTGATATCCACGCTTCTTGTAGTGTTCCACCCTCTATTAGCGCTCTTTGACTCTTTTGGGGACGTAGCAGGTCCAGGCTCCAAGTAGCCTTGACCACAGCAAAGTGAAAGGTACCTAGTACTTTAACTTCTAAGGGGTAAATTGGATGTTGATTGGATATTGCTGACCTGCCCTGACGTCATCGATGATATCAGTTGCCAGACAATCAATCGTAAATTTCAGCCTTAGGACATGAACGATAATAATTACCCTTTACTATTCCATTTTCTATCTATTTTAATATCTGAACACATTTCTTATCTATCCTCCAATTCAGTAGCTCATAACTGCGAAAGTTTGTCGAGTATCAAAGAGTGCAGAGCGCAATGAATTGGCAACAAACACTTTTTCCCTTATTGTCATCATGTATTGAATTATTAACTGGACTATGTAGTACTGTATTAGTTTTAATTGATGAAAACCTCACTATAAGGAGAAATAAATGCTTTTGCTGTTTTGTTACAATCTGCACCCGTCATATATTTTAACAGCTTCCAGGAATAACCCAAGTGCATGAATAATTTCAAATTTTATGAATTAGTACATAATTTATGACAATCCCACTCAAACTGTTGTTTATGGGTTTAATACTGCCAACTTTCCTTATTTTCTCCCTTAATATCTTTACTGTCGTTCTGAGTAAAATAGCGAAGCATTCTACCCGAATAACATCGAACGGAAGGCTGTAGGGCGTGGCAAGGTAGGAGCTCCGTGGTGCACAGTCTATCGTTCTGTGTGTTGATAGCAGCGTCTAAGGCGACGAGCTTCTTGTTACTGTCGACGCATGTAACGTTTTCACTGTGTGTGTCAGTCCGTCCGAAGCTGTTTCAGGGAACTCACTTTCTGGGCGAAACCGGCACGTCCCCTTCCCGGAATTTCTTCCGCTCAGAACCCCTTTCGTGTATTGCCTAGGCGTACTCAGAATGTTCTATCAATGTTGGTTCACCTTTCCGTATATTGTATGAAACAGCTTGTACGCGGAGGTAGGATTTGGTGGGGTCGGGCTGGCTGGTCCCGACGTGTTTGCAGCATCGGTTCTATGTACTGTAGTTGGGCGAGATGAAGACGAGGCACTTATGGCTCTCAGTCACCAGTCGTTCTGGGCTTCTAGCTAAAACGCAAAGAGGTTGCTTGGTAATCTGATAGCTGTAATATATCATGTTGAAATGAAAGTTATGACCGTCCTATGAGTCCAATTTCTAGTGCACTACCTATCAACTTTCATTTGTATTCCACTGTAATCCTGACTATTGCTATAATAACTGCGTGATGGCCACATGGATTCGACGCTGCGTGAAACTATGCAAATAATATAGTAGCGTTTTTGTAACACTGCAAATTTTTTTCAAAAATTGATTTTTTAGTTAATTCTGAATGGCTTATTGTCCTGCACGCTATTTAATCTCTACTTCACTTTATAACTCCCTTTTTTTCGCTTGCACGTTGAAGCCCTCTAAAAACATTCACAGTGAATAAACAGCGCTATCAGTCTATAGTAACACAAGTTTAGGTATGGATAGTCAGGGTTCTTCGAAACACTTGACTAAGACGAACTGAAACTGATGAATGGAACCTCTCATCAAAATATCCATCACAACCAATATAATGTAAAAGGAAGCGGCTCCTCAAAAGCGTTCAGTGCTTTGGTTATTACGTGATGCTGTCGATATTCACTTAAGCTTGTGTAAGTTTATCATCCAGAAAAAAGTAAATTTTACATACAGTAGGAATGAAAAAATGGCTGGTAAATACATACGGCTCTTTGTGTATTTATTCGCAATTAGAGCTACCCGGTACAGTTGTGTCAAGAGATGTAGAGGATACTTAGAAGCATACACTGTTCCAATCTTAATAAAGCCCCTGGCGGTCGCTGGAAAGGTCTGTCATTCTCCGCATAATCGTTTAATATCAAACTGAGTTGGAAACTAACTCAAAATAGGGGCTTTGCTTTCTGGAAGGAAACAAAAAACCCAAAACCAAAGCTACACGCAGTTGCACAGTCGGGAAAAAGAAACTTAGAGAAAGGAACATTGCTGAATTCTAGAAATGCCATTATGAGAGCGTTATGTAATGCTTTGATGACAGCAATCATAAAGATTATGTTGATGGTGTTGTTGATAATATGCGCTCACCTCATGATAATGTACTGTATTGGATGACAAGGCTCGTGTAGCATTAAAGCTACTTGAAAATAATAAAGCGACAGGTGCGAACAATGTTGCCGCTGAAGCTTATAAATACAAAGCCTCAGAAGCCTGTAACCCTAGTTACTGCCACTCTCACCGGTTGCCTAACTCTATACTTCTTCCTGGACATGTAATGGAGATCATCCTTATATAATAAAACGCTTGTTGTATTCATTTATTTAGTGTCCACTTTGAAGGAAGTAGATAGGCGAAAAAAGCCAGGTTGCAGATTTTGTAAATCGATGACCAGGTTGCAAAAGATGGCGAAGGCTGACAGCCTGATCCGTATCCTTTTATCTGAAGACACTTCTGCTTGAAACACTTCTTGAAATCGTGACAATGTGTATGCAGAATCTGAAGTCCGTTTTTATAACTTTCTTCTGTCTGATCTCGACGTATAAATTCGGCAGATGACTACGGAGCACTCACGAGATGATGATTCATCACGGGTGTTAGACAACTACTTCTAACTTACCGTCTTTATCTTCTTCTACAGCGGTATTATTCCCGTTCAAAGCGGGAAACCACTGAAACATATCTCACTATTCCATTTATTTCTACCCATTGCCATGTGCTCCTCGAGCTCCATACCACTCATATCATCCCTCACACTGTCGTTCTCTGCAGGTGCGAATTTTGTTTCATAGCCCAAAATTTCCGAATTTCACTAAAGCAGATATTTAAGTTCGCAAGACCGTATTTTGGCTGCGTAGCGCTGACATGCTCACAAGCTGACTGGAGTTACATTCAAGTTGATTGCAGTGTTTCACTCAAGATTTATTTCTGCCTCTCACTATTGAAGATGCACGCCTAATCAAGAAGGAAAATGGGCAACGTATAAGTAATACGAGGCTACTACAGTCTCCAAATCAATGGCGGGCAACGAATGCATGGAGAGAGATTAATCGTCTATGCGATACAGTCATGAATGACTTGAAGCAGAAAGGTTACAGAAGTGAATGAGAGTGAGCGGGAAAATGTGGAAATGGCAAGTCAGAGAAAAAAGCCCCAAGGTTGAAAACAAGACAAACAATCAATGAAGAATATGAAGTAAGCCAGAGAAGAGAAAATTCCGCAACGGCCTATATTAATAAAAATCATCAATCATTGCGTGAATTCTTTCACGCGCGGGTCCATTAGTAAAATCATAAATTGTAAAGCGCAAAGCAAAGCGCATGATGGACAGAAGCAATTATCGCTTCACAGCCGTAACTACATCACTTTCAAAGGTAGTAGAAATGGTTCTTGAGAGATGGATGCAAATACACATGGACACTGCAGACAAGCAATTTGACCTTAAAGCACACCATGGTACGAAAAGGGCTGTCATTGCACCAAAACAAGGTGTATATTATTTCCCTGACATTGGCTCTCCAATATATCTGCGTTTTCCAGACTCTAAAGCAGCATTTGATGGAGTGCTTTGTTATTATCTGTTTAGGTGTATGCTAGAGAAACAAATACGTAGAAACGTTCAAGTATGGGTTTCAAAACCAGAAATGTTATGCGCAAGGGGTATAGGAAAGACTATCAGCGTTTCGCATGACTACTGGTATGCGAAAAGGAGGCTTACTGTCGCGCAGTGTGTTCAGTATCTCCATTGACTGTATCCACGTCAAGCTGAATTGAGCTGGAGTAGGCTGTCATATTAGCAATAAATCTGATGCCCAAGTCATGCTGACGACATGATGCTTGCCTCTCCACTTCGTACATGATTACAAAAGTTGCTCGCAGTTTGCGAGAGCGAATTGAATTAACTTTGTTTTGAGTATATCACAGTAAAACAATGTACATGTATTTTAGGCCTAGGAGAAGGAGCCTGCCCAGCCATTATGTCTTCAACAGTGTAGAACTCATGTACTTGAGCGGCTTCTCTTACTTGGGTCACGGAAGCACTGAAAATCTTCATGATAGCCAGGACTCAGAGAAAGAACATGAAGGCTCAATGGGGTTGATAACAAGTTAATTCGGAAATTCGGACACCACTCTGAAGAGGTCAAATGCTAACTCGGAACTTATTGTTACCCCCTATCCTGTAACCCACTTTGGTGTAACTTGAAAAAATTCTATTGAGCGCTCGTGCGTTGCTTAAGCGAAGTATTCCTCAGTTTAATGAATCTGCCAAGGTCGAATAGAGCAAATCTAATACTTACTCGAAAGTACACTGGTTGCCTCACGGCGAGGACCACGAGATGCTCCTTGAGTTTAAAAATCAGGTGCGAAAACGTCAACAACTCGTTAATAAAACTCACCTCTTTTAGCCCTTGCTGCGAACTGTCTGATATATATCTATAATGACCGCTAATACTGTTGCCTGATTTAGGCCAAGCAACGGGGCGTAATGAGGCCTAGAATGTAAGACCACCGCGACATGGCCTTTCTTTACTTGCAACCTAGAAATAAGAAACATTTTTCTCTTGTGTGCCATTTAACACATCAATGAGTTCCTTGTAAAGTTTGAGTACTAAATAAACTTTATTATTATCATGAGTACTAAATAAAGTTTGTAATTAATATTCTTTTTATTATTACACTGAAACAAATGTTAATTGGGAATATTTCAATGTCCCACAAACGCAACTGTTATTTCCCACTGAGCACTACACATAGACCTAACTTTCAGACTTACTGCGCGTGTGAACAATATTTCGCTAAAGCTAATGAAACAAAGGCTTACTCAACACACGCTTATTCAGTATATACAAAATTTTATAAACTAATGCTTGCAGAACTAGGTCAGACTAGAAAACGTACGATCAAAGGTTCACAAGGCAGAGGCGTATCACATTCAAATAATAACACAATGGACGTTATGTTTCTCGGATATCTTCGTAGTCATTTGCTCCAACAACAGGCTCACTGAACGTGGCAGTGAATTGAAATTAATGTCAGGATCCGCTGAATGCCTTGGAGCGCAAGGGAGCATTGCAAGTAGACAATGTTGGTATCACACAAAGACAATACTTCGTCGCACAATTACGATTCAAATTATCATTACCACCGCCATGAAGGCTATGTTTTGTCCAGTTGTTCTGTTTTTTTTTTTTTTTTGTCTGTCTGTCGTCAAGGTAATTAAAAAGTTATGGGCGGATCGGTGTCAAATATACAGGGATTGTTAAGTATGTTAGGAGGAACAGATGACTAACTTTTAGCCAAACGTTTGTTTCTCTGCTTGTGTGTCTCTTCTTTCTTGGTAGTATAAGTCGAAAAGTTATGAACAGATGCTTATGATATTTTCAAGAAGTGTTGGGGTTGTTATTAAGAGCAAATAACCACATTTTTTGTTTATATGTTTGTCCTGTTGTTTATTTGTTTTTATGTTTACCAGTAACATAGCTCAGTAAGTAATGAACGAATTTTCATGAAATATCTGTCGTAGGTATTGTTAGAAGTGTTGAAAGACAAAAATGTTCAAGTTTCGGTGATTATCAGTTATTCCGTTTGTGTGTTTGGCTGTGTGTCAAAATATTTGTCAAAACATAACTCGAAAAGTTCAGAAGAGATCTTAAAAAAATTACATATACTATTATTTCTCTTAAGAGGCACAAATGACTAAATTTTGGTGATGATTAGAGCACCGATTTTGTGGCACAATGCCATGTTTGCCATAAGCGCCATGAATGCCAAGAATGTTTGATACTTGTGGCATAGCCATAAACGCCATAATAGCCACTTAACTGTGGCACGCTAATGAATATTATAGGTTAGGTTACGGGTAACAAATGCCACAAAAATATGGCAGTTATATTGCCACTATGTCAATCAGGCGTATCTATTCAGCAGAAAACAGTAAATTACGTGCTGCTAAGCTAGTTAATGGGTTTTCATGGTTAAATTCCATTTTTTCATGTTCAAAGCTTGCACCGAGTCTACGCTTATCCCGACGTTTACATGTATTGCTTTCTACCCTGTGATCTTAGGATCAGATAGAAAAGCAAAATAGGACCAATCTCTCCGCTGTCTGTCCGTGTGTCTCTAATTTTTGTTTTATTTTGAATCTTTTTAGCACACAAAGAACTATTTCTAAATTGACAATGAGACCAATAGGAATTGCTTTGAAGAGTTAATTGCAAGAATTTTCGAAACAGCCCGTTAGTTCCAACAACATTGTGCAGCAGACCCGTGCGATTTTATCACTGTACCGATAAGTGAATGTTCATCATGCCTAATGTTAAGACGTCCCTGAGTGCCAAGCTTAGCAAATTCGTCACTGAATTTGGCAACGACGTCTTTTCAACAGATGATACTTCCATTTTTTGCAAGCCATGTAAAGCAACTGTGAATTCCCGGAAAAGGTGCTTTGTTACGGAACCTACGTTCCCGTCTTGGTGTACGCATGTGCCTCTTACTATGTTATTAATTGCTTCTTTAAAGTTATATGAGTAAAGTATTTATATTGAACAATTCAAAGTTGATGGTAATTAAAATGAAAGTATTAAAAAAACTAACTCATCACATCATTTTTTAATCACAAAAAAACGTTATATTATTGTATCATACTTTTGATAACAGTATTAAATTCTACAATTCATTGAAAACAATCGTTCGAGGCTAGTCGAAAATCATTTCAGAAGAGTTAAATACAATGTAGGAAGAGACCTATTCGCGTCAATAATTGTTTAATTACATGTTTGGAATATTGTATTACTGCAATGACTCTATCTTTGTTACTAAATTACATTACGCGTGACGCTGTAAACATCTACAACAATATGCTGTAGCAAATCAGTATAGGTATAATCTATTAAACTGATTCCTAGATTTCTGAGGAACGAAGGGATCCGAAATATTTCAAGTAGTTTTCACTTGAAGTGCCAAGAAACATGAAGTTAGGGGATCACGTCTGGTAGCAAAAGAAAATATTGCTGCAACTAGAGAATTCCACGTGTATATAAAAAACACTTAATCCTTAGTAGCTCAATAGAAAGAGTATTATTTGAGTCTGGAAATATAAACATCGGTTGGACCACAAGAATATTCGGCAATGAGGAATACATTATACCCATTAGTTCAATTTATAAGCATATAAGGGATTTTATAAAACTGCAAAAATAGCCGGCAGCAAAAAAAAAAAAAAAATGAGAGAGAAGTCCAACTAGTCCTAAGAAGTAAATATTTAGTTTAATTTTTTTTCACCACACTGAGACAAATTTGAGACACTTTTTGGGTATCATTATTTGGTAGAGGAGCAATGTAGTCCAAAATCACTGCGGAAGGGCACTTCACTGTCCTTAACGGGCAGATCTGTTACTATTTTTTTATTCAGATATTTTACTGGCTTCATCTAAGTTCGTGTAAAGATTCTTCACTGTCAGGCTCAACCTGCCGTGTAATGGAAGTCTGCACTGATATTTTCAGTAAATCTCTTGTTTTGGGCGTGTTCTTTCGATCGTATGTCCTCCTTGCAAAAGAATTGAGCAAATTCTAAGAATTTCAAGCAAAGAAAGTCTTCAAATCTATAAAATTTACTTCTAAATGCACTAAGAGTACCCTTTGCGACATACATACAAACTAAGTAGCACCAGAATTTCTTCTATCACGCTGGTGTTTCCAACTAAAATAGATCTTGCTTCTTGAGAAGCTCAGAATTCGGGTAGCATTTGCATCTTAGAATATTAGGCTCTGGCTGTATTCGCCTGTAATTGCAAATATCAATAATGTAAAGAATTTGTTGACCCAATGGTAAAATTGGAGATTAAGATATGTTCTGTGAAATTCTTGAGAGAATGTTCACTGAAGTGCAGCGAAGGCATCACGAGAAAAAAAACATAATTAGAGCGCATCATGCACTGCCCTAAACAAATGGTTATAATTGCATCAGGTACGTGTCATGAGTCACCGACTCACTGAGCTATTTTTATCACTTGCAATACTTACGGACTGCCTTAGTACATATTTGATGTGCGAATTGAGCGCTAAGGTTATTCTCGGAGTACAGCGGTACAGCTTTCATCGGTTTCTTTATGCGTGACCTCGGTTTCCATAACTAGGTCAAGTTATATACGGTATCGCTGAGTGGGGCCAGATTTCAGGGTAGTGAATTACTGGTTTCAATATCCCTAGACTTAGTTCTAGTGTTAAACATTAGATATAGCACTTATTCCCTAGTGGGTTCATTCGAGAGTTCGTAGGGATAGTGTGACGAACGCTAGCTATAAAACATCATTATATTTTTCTGCAGTGGAATTAGTTACGAAAGGTAGTGGAATTCCGTTAAGCAATCAACAGATGGTGCCAAACAAAGACGATGCTTTTCATTGAATGAACGACAGGTTCAAATTGAAATACATACAAGTACTTTCAAATAAAATCAATGAGGTGACTGTAAAGCCGCTAGTCAGCAGTAGTTCTCTCGGAAGATGTGAGGGAGATTATTGCTTCCAAAGCTAGCTGAGGATAGCGCCACTTTCAGCGGAAAGTATCACAAAATTTGCGGTTGTGCACTTCACTTTGTGCGGATGAACGTTATTTAAACCGCCTGCATGTCCACGCGTATATTGCACCCTGGGTGAGGTATGTGCAGCTGGCCTAGCCAGAAGCGTATCCATGCATAAATGCCGTCAATGACTTGAGTCGTTCTTCACAGAGGCGCGTCATAAAATATGCAATCTAGATCTAGAATCCTCTCGGAAATCCACACCCTGCAGCATTGCACAACGCCACGCAACAACAGTCTAACAGTATTGAGCCTGAAACAGACATTGCCTGCTAGGTGCAGTCGCCCGCACTGCTGCCTACAAATTCTCGCTTTCCGTAATCGCTCGATCGGGTGGCATCCAAGCACGGCTGTCAAGACAAAGTTTCTCAGCGCCCCTGACCGAGAACAAGCGCAGTCATTGTCTCCCTCGCCAACAGCGCACAGCAGGCACTGCTGCAATGTGAGTACAATCACAAGCAGACCCCAGAGCAGGCAGAAGAAGGGTTGAGCAGAAGACGAGGAGTCTCTCCCACAGCAGCAGGCTGGCGGCGCGGCGCTGGGCTGGCGCCTCGCTAATGCACAACACCAGAGTCCCCTAATGGCTGCTGCCTCAGACTGTGTCTGCTGCCGCGCCGCTGCTGCTACTCACATTCCTGCCCTAACTCCACGCCACATTTACATTCCTCCTGTCCTATAAAGCAACACGCTGCAGCACAATCCTACATGAGCCAAACTATAGCATAGCTGGATTCTGGAACTAAATGAAAATGCTTTGCATACAGTACGGTTCTAAATTCGCACTTTCGCTACGGAGGCTTTCACAAACAAATTCAGTATTGGATCTTACTTGTGAACTAAAATTTAGGGCAATTTGCGTCTTGTGCGCCGTAGGTAAGGTGATAATATTGTATTTTTTTCTTGGTCACAATATTTTTTATATACATTGATGTAGTAAACCGTTCCTACTGTACTTTAACTGTGCCTTAGTGCAGCATTATTAAGAGAAAATTGTCAAGTTTACTGTTTAGGGAAGCAAAGAAAAAAAAGGGTCATGAAACAAAACCCACTATACATAGTTGAGGCAGGATCGATATATGGCTATAATTCACCTTATGCGAGCATTTTCAGGGACGTAAGTTACCTTCAGCGAGAGTATGGTTTTCCTGTGGCGGTGCATGCGTCTTCAATAAAGTACACGGAGCATACACTCATAGTCTTATTTTTTATATTAATTGAAATATCTACTTGACTTGAAAAAAAAATAAACAGGTCTGCATTACGTTGCCAGGTCATCTGAAAACGGCAGCATTATAATTAGTCGACTCGAGGCTAACAGATGGGATGTACACTTGTTTCGGATAATTGATTGTTATTTTGTCTAGTCACGTGAGATTATTTGGTCTTCAGTATGGTGTTTCCAGTGTTTTGTGAATACTTCTAATGACTATATAGCTTTAGCGTAACATTTCGCATCGTACTGACCATCGGAATAACCTTGGTATGCTTATGACACACAGACTGGGTGGCAACGAAGTTCCCGATGAGTGACCTCTACTAAACTCCGATTTTAAAGCAGCTATCATGTAACTTTAAAGACAGTGATGTTACTGTTGATTGATATTGCAAAAACTCTATGTATCCTTCTTTTAACCGCCGACTGCTACTCCACTACACTCATACAGACATCGTATCATGCTAACATTTCCATCTAGCAGGACACACATTGCTGGCTTTATCATCTTCTGCAATCATACACTGCCTCAGACTAACATTTCCCCTTCTGCGGTCTGGCATGAAGCATTTTGCTAAGTTTATCTTCTTGAACACTTTTTCGTCGCACCATGCTAGTATTTCCACCGTTGTACTCTGCTATGATACGCATTGTTGGCTTCATCATGTGAAACACTTTCATCTTGCTTCAAGCTAACATTTCCACCTCCGTGCTCTGCCATCGACACGCTTTGCTGGCTTTGCTAGATCGGCGCCAGCGCCGTGGTGCCCTTTCTGACCCAAACAAAGAGATTTCACAATATCACACCACTAATCTCAGTGGATATTGACAAAAGACAGACGGCCTCTGCCGTTGGCCTGACACAGGAAATGTCCTTCCAGGAAACCGTCCAATGCAGGCCGCACTTCTGAACAGTTTTCAAAGACACCATCTGACAAGATTATTTGAGGATGTTTCTGGAACCAAAGAAGATCCATGACATCAGTTCCTCAATAGCACATACTATGAACTAGGACCTTCTCTCAATATGAACGAAAATGTTATTGGTTTGTCTTTCGTGAGAGGAATGGGTATAAAGAAAAAGTTGTGCCCACTGTTTTGCAGGATGCTGAGAGTGGAGCATTTTGATAGGAATAGGAAGCCAGAAGAGGACTAATTGTTAAGAAGAGGATGGGAGTTGTTTGAAGTTGAAAGTGTGGCTGATCAGCAGCTGCAGCTATGGAAAAGATTACTTGATGCAGATGTTGGAAGTGACAATACCCCAGCAACCAGAACTAGATTGACCATGGGTGGAGAAGATTGTGGAAGCAACACTGAATATGCAAATGATATATGCATATATATATATTAAAGATTGAAGAATTTGACGAGAAGCAAGACAGTTAGTAGAATTTTGTTACCCACGACGCGTTTCGCTGTACCTCAGCTCATCAGGTGGGAGGCTCGAAGTTGACGAAAAATAAACCATTGA
>LQNS02277718.1:20550837-20566672 GCA_001587735.2 Parhyale hawaiensis
AGAGCGACAGTTCACAGCCTGTACAGGGTATAATAGGTGGTGCATCTGCATGGTAGACTCCATAATAATAATGAATCCTACAGCTGGCGTGAAGGCAACGTAAGACAGTTTAAGATCAAAACTTGAATTACAAACGAATTTTTTATATATATATTATGGAAGTAGCATAATGAACTGCACGCAGCACATAGCATTGTGGTTTAAACTTTTCTCTTGAGCAGGATATGATCAGCAAACTCCTACTACTACTAATTCCTAAGTCATTCGCTTCGTGAACATTAGAGTTAATTTGCAAAATTAGGCTAAATAAAGTAAAGTGGGTGATAAATAAAAGCTCTATTTATCGATCTAAATTCTCTTCTAACAGAATGTCATGCAGCAAAAACATTACCATTGACTTCATTATATGCCTATAAGCAGCACTGGCATTTATCTATTTCAAGTTGATGTACTTGTATTGTTGTAGTTGTCTTTTCACTGAATAATATTATTTTAGTAAAATTCTAAACTGTCATAATGACTAGCGCAGCTCTTTCAGATTGTGGCAGTAATTCTCTGAAGATGACAATGGAATTTCATTTTCAGCCATAGATTTCCATTATGAACGGATAGTGTCGTGACCAATCAGTCAGTTCAACAATAACAAACAGATAGAAGTTGAACACATGCAGTTGTCTACTGAAGAGTCCCTTCTTCCACCGATCTCATTTGGAGACCAGACACTTCACAAGTCAAAGCACTATGCTCACTTTAGCATCTCTCTTTGGTTGGCTTCCCCTGCTGGATATTTTGCATTATCGTCATTAAAGCTTGCTGCTATCTTTCTGCCCCAATGCAATATGGCATATTTAAAGTTATTCTGCAGTCGAACCGGCTTGCATCGCCCTTCACTGCATGCCTTAATCTTGCCGTAGCAATGACATTATTGGGTGCGCATCAGGCATCATAAACTAATCAGGGAAGGATTAATTCGTTTGGTGTCCGAGGTGCCCGAAGTTTAATTTGTCAAAACTGTACGCTGGGCGGGGCACCGTGCATGATTCGTCCCAACTAGCGGAGGAATTTTGTATGAGACTCGCTAATGCCATCGATTCTCGTTTGTTTTATAAAATAATTTGTGTTCGAGTAGATGTTCAAAAGCGAACTTCTTGGTACTACGAATCGTTTGTACCGCAAGTTCTACTTAATCACATAATTATGAAACGTACTAGCAGATTTATGGAAAAAAAGTGTCATTTTACATTACTCTATGAAAAACATTTTCTTTTTTAAAAGCAGATCCCCCCAGCGGGCCCCCGTTCCCCGACTGCCCTACGCGCCAACACAGGAACCCTCTCAGGCGCTGACGCACCGCGGGACTTCCATCCCTGCCTCCTTCATTGCCGTCTTGTTAGATCTATTTTTCACTATTGAACTCCCGCTGCAAAACAAACAGCCGCGTCATTAGCGCAAGCTTTGCAATGAATAGCTCTGCTGAAGGCATTCCCAAGTTATATTCTATCTTTATATTTTAGGTGGACGAAAAACAAGCGAGAAAATTTATAGCTGAGCTCGGTTTGCAAATGCCCTTGTTTGCCTGCGGAAATGCATTCATCTGCCCTGTTAGACGAAGGGCTTTTGTGCTCGCGCTTCTATAGTGAACGGATTGAAATTATGTAAGGGTAAGGAGATATTTCCATCTTCAGCGCATTTATGTATAACGATATAAAGGTGGACGCTTATATGTATGGCATTTGCTCGCCTATGGCCGGTAAATGCCAGGAAAATGTGCAACATTAGAATTGCCAAACACAGTCATTCTAAGGAAACCTATGTGGTCATGAAGAATAGAAATATTGTTGCTCTCTTTCGTCATCACGATGAGTTTGAGGGGCCACATCAGCTGTTCTGAAATGTTCGTTTAAAGTGTCAGTAATATGGTTATATATACAAAGGCTTTTAGCTAATCTTAAAGTATCAGAATTGAAAGCTTAATACTGAAGTTTTTTTGTTTGTTATCACAGCAGCATATTTAATTTTATACATTAATTTGTCAGCAACACCTAGTCACTGGTAACCTTTCAATGCTTCATTCACAGCATTTCCTACAAGTGCTACTCAACTATTCACGGGCTAGAGGCAATACTGAAATAAATCGAGCATTAAGCTTTTACCAGCCAGGTCAGTCTCAGTCGACTTTTAAATAGTGCCACGCCTAAGCAAATTTATGCTTAATGTGAATGGTAAGGGGACAATTAAAGGTGTAAGCTTATGGGAAAAAGATATTGTTACAACAGTGCAGTACCTTACCGTGCCTTGATACCCTGAAGATTCTTCGGAAGAGGTTCATGTGGTGTTTGTTACTCACACTGCCTATTTTGTGCACAGATGATGCTATATTCCGTGACCAGCTGGAAGTCAAGTAGAGAGTTGTGTCCTCGTTGCACGTAGTCAATTACAACTGGTTTGTCTGGCACTTTTAGTAAGTATGCCTCCATAAAGATTTTAAAATTCACAACTTCAATAGCGATGGTAATTGCAATGTGTATATTATGTGATGTGGTATTCTGCTGAACACCCTCGCACTCCGAACAGTGAAATTATGAGAATACTTTCTGGCTATGCATCGCCACCATTTCTGATATGAATTCGCACTTCACAAATCTGACTAATACAGTCTGAGTGTCTGGCAAGGATATGCCCATTTACATTGGTAGTAATTCCTTCCAGATAGAGTTTTGCAAAACATATATAGATTCTGAAGCACCTGAATCTCCCTTAAATTGAGTACATTTGAAGGTGGACAAGCCTTTCGCAATAATTATTGTTTATTTAAGCCATAATCTCAGGATCGCCTCGAGGCGCTCTAGGTCTTTCCGTTAGCTCGGCATCGAAAGAGGTGAACAGTTTTCTATCCTCAGAAGTACCAGTTGTTTCCATAAGGTGAGCATTGTGAAGAGAAAGTTCGAAGCACCCATCCACTTCATTTCTTGCCTATCGTAACAACACTATAGTCACGTGATCCTCATAAGCGCCATTATCCTGTAATCTCACCACAAACCTTTTAATTTTTTCTTTCGATTTTGCTCCCACATTCGTCGTGTAAAATGTCTGTTCAATAACGAAAAAGTTTTTTGAGTATCGTAACAGTTTGAATTTTATTACATTGAAGGTCATGGTGCTGTCCGATGAACAGCGAAAGATGTTACTTATGAGGGGGGAATGGCGAATTTGCATTGGTGTCCTATGTTATTTATCATGCTAAAGAAATGTACTGGACAACGCACAGTACCTTGAGGGACTACGCTGAGTACCGACTGTCGCTTGGACACTTTATTATTTATAAATACACTTTGGCTTCGGTTTGTCAGGAATGCTTCGATCAACCGAAGACATTTTCCACGATATCGGGACTGTAGAGCATAAGTAGTGATATACCGTGGTCAACTTCATCCAATGGCGTTGCAAATCCTAAAAAGACTAGATCTGCATTATTACCTGGGCACAGTGAGTCTAGACTAGAGTCAAACTGCTCATGTCACTGAGAAATGGTAGTTTGTCTACGGCGAAAAGCATGTTGTTATTATGGAAGTAGGTTATTGGTCCCTAAATTACGTACTAAGTGCTTCCTAAACATCCTTTCAAACCTCATCACGACATGGCTTGTTAGGAACACGGGTCTATAATTAGAGAATCCGTACTATTTACAGCTTTCGGATTAGGTGTAATAATTGCATGCTTGTAGGTGGCTGTAATTGCTTTTTCATCAACTGATTTCCGCCACATGAGGTATAGGAGGTAAGAGATGCTTAGCTTACAATACATCTTAAGGATTTTTGCACGCACATCATTAGGTCCCGCTTCCCTGTCATCGTAAGTTGGTCAATGGCCAGTCCAATGCTGAGTTCTGTGAATTCAAAGTCGGTTATGGAGTTTCTATTTGTATCAAATTATGGAATTATTGGATTTTGGATGTTGTCATTAAAGACGTGTTTGATTTGACGACTTAGTATTTCACTCATTTCTCAGTATGATCAACAATAGACCCTTCATCGCTCACAAGTGGCCCCGTTTTTGATTCTACCGAAGAGTAACAAGAAGCATAAGCGAAAAAATTATTTGCTTTTCATTTTCTTGCGGTTACGCGAGGGGACGCTCTATTTCATCCAGCTCCTTTTTACACGCAGCTTGACGTTGCAGTTCCCTCGCTGATTGCTGGCATTTTTCGGACTTTACTCGTTACCTGAGTAGTTTTTTTACGATTTTTTTTTGTGATTACTTTCATTAATCGAAACTAACTTGCTATTTCGATGAGTCTATTTCAGATAATGTAGTATCACGAAAGTTGATACTTTTGATCAATTACGCGCTATCTACGAAAAGAAGATTTAAAACAATTTAATTACTCGTTGGAGAAGAAATAACTGGGATCAGTAAAAGTAAAAAGTCATCCAATACGTAGGTAGTATTCTCAGTATAGACACTCTCTCTCCTCGGCTTGTTTTAGATTAGATAAGGTAAGATAGGAGTCAATGGGTGGACCAAGAGGTCCATTTCCAAAGAAGAGAGGATGCCTAGATCTCGTTCCTCTCCGAGCTTCTGCCATTCTAAACGGTAGAATACATCACTGAACTCATGTCGGTTGAATGGAAAGCCGCAACTGATGGGATGAGTTTCAAACTGTTTTGAGCTCCACTATAATCCTTGACGTGTAAATACATTTTATTAGATTGTTTATAAAACATGCTGGGAAAGTTACCTACAGAAAGAGCAATCGGTCTCACTGCCAAGCACCAGCGCTGATCTATCACCGCGCTACATGTTATTGATTTCCCAGATGACACATCAACTGCAGTTTTCAATTGTCTGAAGACTTCGTGATTGCAAATGATTTTTATAGGTTTGTGATAGCGCCGGCCAAATCTAACAGAAAAGTATACAAACTCTTCAATAACGTAAGTGGGACAATAAAGGTTGCAAAAGAAAAAATAAATAAAAAATCAAGATTGTAGTTCAAACTACAGGCGAAAAAGTTCATACTCTTAAACTCTGTCAGTGATGCAAATTTTATCGTCAAATCAGGAAAAAAGGAAAAACCATTCACTTCATCAGATTAGATTAGGTTGGATTAGATAGGCGGCAGTAGACGAACCAAGAGGCCCATTTCTAAAGTGGCACCGGAACTAACGCCACGGCCCTCTATAAGCTAATGCCATTATGTTAGTAGGATGTAGAGGACTGTGGAAACGAGAGGAGAAAAAATGGAATACGAAAAAAAAAACAGAAGGAAAAAAGAAGGGGGAGAAGAATCTCAACCAATGAGATGATCATGAATGCACGCAAGCATGATCGATAGCCGCTGATATACGGAGCTTAAAAATATAGATGGAGCGGCAGTGAGAAGTGGGCTAAGGTAGCTTGGGAAGCTTTGGCCGTCAAGTGCTTTGGACTCGTGGAAGAGGAGTTCTTAGCTATGGAGGATGTCTATCCCAATGTATGTCAAGGCGATTTTTAATCGAGTTGACCGACTCCGCACCAACAACGTCGGAAGGGAGTCTATCCCAAATGCTGACTATGAAATAGGGAAAGAACTGCTAACTTAAGGTTGTTCTTCGAGCTTTATACTTGAGCTTTTGACCAGCAGTTCTGTCCGTATTTCATAGTCAGCATTTGGAATAGACTTATTAAACACCGTTAATTGATAATATATCAACATTATCTGCAGAACGTACGATAGGTAGACTGCCAATCCAGAGCGATATGAGAGCGCCCTGCTTTCATCATGACTCGAGAACGACCTGATCCAAAGCCGCGAGACCTAGAGTCTGTACCGTTAAATGATCGCACAGCACTCTGTCAAGAGAGAGTCGCTTCACCTCGTTGAAGCTTCATTGCAGTTAGTCTTTTGATAATATTCATCATAATATGTCATGGTATTCGGATAATAATTCATTGTTTTCCTAGTGTTGTGTCTGTACAACATTTTCACTGCATGCGGGAAGAATAGCAATGAGACTGTAATCCTAAACTGATTCTACTACTATAGAGCGCACTTACGTGACAGGAATTTGATTCGCACATTTCAGACTTGACTGTTTTTTTAAGATACTGTCAATGAAACTAATACAATTACTGATGTGTGGCTATGCAAGCTCTGGCCAAGCATACAAACTGCCATTTTTGAATCAGGACGTCGTGTATTTAGCAATGCACTCACACAAAAAATGGGACCTCATAACAATATCTGCAAGATTCACACAACTTACAGACTGGCGTAAAACTATTGGAGTATTGGAGGGACGCAGGTAGATCGCTGCATTAATTATGACAGAGAAAGGATAAACCGCGTAATCTGTGCCACACTGAGCTCAACTTAGTGCGTAGTTGTAAAAACGAGATTAGAGCTTAAAAATCGTCAGGTCAGCCGACGCAAAGAAAACCAATTGATTTCTGGAAAGAAAAAAAGTCTGAAACAGAAGATTTTTACTTGCAAAGTCAGTAAATGGAATTACCGGGGAGCGTGACGTAGCCGAATTTGGGAAAGCAAGTTATTCCGGTATTGTGGACTGTTTTGCAACTGGTAAGGATGAGAGTTACGTTGATGGTCGCATCCTTGATACGCTGGCCTCAATTGATGAGCAATTGTTCTTAAAGTCGAGGTGTGACAAGCACTAAGATGGTTGAAGATGAACAAATCATCCGGCGAGGACCGCATCTGAGCTGAAGTCTAGAAATATATACCCCCTGGGCTGGTAACGCTCCTTGCAATTTTTTTTCGCCGGGTTGTTTCACTTTGGGTTTCCTCCGGGATGAGTTTTTGAGGGTTATAATAATATTCCAATGTCACGCAGGGAAAAATTATTGAAATTAGTTGAAATAACCGAGGCATATCCGTCGTAAAGAAGGATTAGCCTTCAGTACGTCTAAGGTTTTCTGTTCAAGAGACAACTGCATCATCAAAGAAAGGCAGCAAGCTAGAAGAATAATTTGTGTCTACTGTCCAGCTAAAAATCATCGCATTGTGCCGGCTTTGTTGATCATCTACTGAATTTCTACGTCGTGAACTAAGAGCAAACAGCTAAGAGAAACTGCATATATCTTTATTGTTCCAATTTCAAGAAGTGTTTCAAGCAAGAATGGGATTAAGAAAAAGGGATAAGGATCCCAATTTCGCCTGCTTGTGCAAACTGGTCATCGATCTCTATGAAAACCCAGCTTAATAAGAATCGGACACCTGGCCTATTTTTCGTCAATATTTTTTGTTAGATGGCGTGACACGAAACCTATAAGTATAGGGTGTCCGACACTTTTGTTCCTAAACTTTAACAATGGCAGCGATCGTCGAAATGAACATTTTCACTCTAGGAAGGTATGGTCTAAACTGTTTAGTTACAGTTACAAGGACTTGACGTTGAACATTTATTTAAAAAATTGTGACGAGGAAATGAAATGCGTGAAAGTGACATTGGTTTGAATTACTTTTCATCGGCTATTATGAGTGCTCCTCGACATCAAAGATGAAGATTAGTTTACTTACTTTTAGTTGTTCTTCGGCAGCAAATGTATCATTGGCAATGGAGGGAATATCCAATGCTGAATTAGCAGATGAGCACCCAGCGTATGGTGCAGCAAATGGAAATTCTAGGCAGGCTATTCGAATTTGTGCAGAAAGGCATCCCAACATACATGTTCCAACGCATCAAACATTCACTGTTTAGCGCCTTGGAAGCGTCTTCTGAAGAAAGTGAAGGAATTTTTCATTTTAATAACTGTCCAACTTTAAGTCCTTTTAACTCGTTAACTAAACATTTTAGACCATACTTTCATAGAGTTAAAATGTTCATTTCGACTCGCTACCTTATGGAACAAAATTGTCGGACACCCAGTATATAAATAAATATATAAACACACGATTGTCATTTTAAGTATTGATGGTTCTTGCCTCTCCGCATTGCAGTGGGCTACAATATGTGTTCTCAGGTTGCAAAAACGAATATAGTAAACCATGCATTAACAATAATTCTTTTCAAATGATCTGTATGTACAATACATTATTAAGCCTAAGAGAAGTAACCTGCCCATCGATAAAGACACTCGGTTAGGTAGTGTTAATATTACTTACATGAAGAACAACTTCTATTACTTGGGTACTAGAATCACCAACCTAAAATCGTGATAACAGTGACAGAGAGACACGCGAAACCGCCACGCAGTCGGCTACATGATAATTAGGAAGTTTGGTCGCTGTTTTAGAGAAGTTCAACTCATGCTGTTTCGGAGCTACTGGTATCTCATGTATTGCAACTCGCGTTGGCCAAATTTTTAGTAGAAGTCTATCAGAAGACAGCGCGTAACCTATAATTAATGTTGCCTGCTGATAAAGGTGCCGATATAAAGTAGTGCGATTAAGATATTTGATTGCAAGTATATACTGGCTGCCTCAAAGGCAAGACATGGAATTGCCCTCTCAGTCTCCATATCAGGCTACAAAAATCTGGTACTTATGTACTACTAAAAGTGATACATACTGGCCCTTTATACTAACTATGTAACATGTACAGCCAATGGCAGCGCATACTCTTGCAAGACAGGGGCCAAGCAATGGACCGAGATGCAATGCAATATGTTAATGATAGCATTAGTCTAATATTACTCTACTGAAATGCTGTCCATCGAACATTTGTACTGTGTTTCTATTTATGTCGAATTAATTAAGTGTTTTTATTTATTCTATTTATTTACACAAGTAACGATCCTCGTAGGGATAAAGTGCAATCTGCGTAGGATAGGAAAAAGAGTTTTTATTATTGTGCAGTGTGCACGAGGAGATGCAGAGGTGATCACGATCTTGAAATATCTGATACGCTGCTCAGGTCGACACTGATGATAAGCGGTAGCGCGGATGACTGGTGATCGTATCGTTTGGGAAACTCCATTTAATTTTTTGCATATAAGCATCGGTGGCTAGCACAGCTATTTTGAGTAGGTGTTATACGATAATTATATACTGAGCGAATACCAGTCATCAGTTTAGCAGTGTAGTACAATGATAATGCTATTTGAGGAAAAATCTGTTATAAAGTAGAAAAAATGGGTGTAGATGATACAAATATTTATTTTACATGAAAATAAATTTGGAACGCGAATACTATTGTTAACAAAAAACTGACTACACCTTAGTGCATTAACACGATCTGAGATTTTGGCATAGAAACTTATAAGCTAAGTGGAATGTTCGTCTGAGCGTGCCAAGTGGATTATAGAGAAACTAGTGGCCCATGCCGTCATTATAAATGACGGCAAAAAATTAACACTTCACCAAAACCCCCGCCGTCCTTTGTGCTTCCTCATTTTTCCCCTATCTAATACTGAAGAAAAAGATTCCAAGGTACTATCCAACTTTTTTTTGCCTTTTGAAATCTGAATTTTCTCCAATCTTATTAGTTCTATTTTCCCCTATCTAATACTGAAGAAAAAGATTCCAAGGTACCCCACTTTTTTTTTACATTTTGAAATCTGAATTTTCTCCTATGTTATTAGTTCTATTTTTCCCCTATCTAATACTNATTTTGAAATCTGAATTTTCTCCTATGTTATTCCCATAGAGCGTGACAGGAAAGATATAAATATATAAATAAATAAATAAATAAATAAATAAAAACACGACGTGAATTATTATATAGTAGATGCTAAAAGTTAGGGAGTCCCGGAGACCTACGCGATTTAAAGCTTTTCTTCTACAAACTGTCTCATACTTTGATTTCAGCTACCAGCATGTCTTGCAGTATCACATGACACCGGGAAAAAAGTTGGAAAAAGTATATTCTACGGTCTAATAGGAGAGAGTGTCAAACTCCCACCGTTAACAAGCTCCGATGACATGGATTAAGATTCACATTTTTTTTCAATTTCGCATGAGATTCTTTGAAACTCGATGAAGCGATTTTCTTAGATGAGGGCTATTTTCTTCGCGTCGAGTTGCTATCTATTTAGTCAGTCTTTTCCATAAGAATAGAGGCATGGGCCAAGCTAAAACATAAATTGGTGTAATGCGGTCTGGCAAGTACTTCACTTCGATTCAGTAGCGGCTCCCAGACATAATGAATGATGGTATGGTGTAGATCAGTACTGGGGTTCAGTAAATTATGAAAGAAGTACAGGTATATCCCCTAATTTGTTTGGAATATGCTTTGACATGATGAGCAAACTACGGGATTTGAAAGAATAAAGAGTTAACGATCGAGCTTACCAACATAAGTAAGGAAAATTTCAATCACAAGCTCGTAGAAAGGAAACGTACATAGAAAAAAATTGTAGGGGTAGCCTCCAGAAAATTAATGTCTCTTACTGTGATTCCACGTCTCAAATTTGACGGAGTTAGTATTTACATATATGTCAATTGTTGACACCTGTGCAGTATGCAGCAAAGAATATTGTGTACGCATGCACGAAACATTACATATCAAGATGAACCAAGTGAGGGATTAGTGTTCAAATTAGGAGCTACGATATCAAAAATTTTGAACGAATTAGAGATACCGACCAATTAACATCGGGCGAATTAGGGTATTTATCTATAGACGGCAGCCTCTATCATCAGCATTAAAACCGCTGACAATTACCGAGAAAAAGCTATTAAAAACATCGATAATTTAAGGGGTGCTCTGTGAGCGCAGATCTCTACCAAGCAGAGCAGCGCTAACGAAAAGTCCAAATGGTTCAAACGACATGAAATTTATCATAACAAATATTTGATCAGCGGTGCCTCGTAATATTTCTAATACTAAAATTAAGTTTCATGAACCACCGTCCGAGTTATGTCTGACAAACATATGGACCAACCAATCATCACGAAAACTGGTTTATTTGTTCCTGCAAGTTTAATAAAACCGTTAATAATTTTCTTAGTTGTGTTGCTGCAGAAAAAAAAAAAGACAAGCACGCAAACGGACCTGCACAATCACAAAAATGTAGTATGTGTTACTCGTTTTAATTATAACAGTGTCTGCAAATTTTATATAAATCCTTTCCCTTTTTTTACAGCTTAGTTGCCAAAAAAAAAAGAAGAAACAAATAATAGATTGGACGGTTAATCCCTAAAAATTAACAATCTGTTCCACCTAACATGCCTAACAATCTATAAATTTAGAAAAATTTACCCATAACTTTTTTGAATTATCTTGGTGACAGAGAAATTCCAATAAAAACAACTTCTTTGGCGTAGGTAATATATAAAGGGAATAAACGAGCTGCTCTAATGTCTCCCTGCTAGTGCACGAGCGTAATACCGGGTGGGGAGTATGTTTTGCAACGGGGAATACTTTCATTTGTCACGTTAATGAAAATAAGAATACAAAGATCTTCTAAGTACTTTATTTTAGATTGATATCTCTCCGACTGGTTGATATCCTACTTGACGCCTTCATGTCTAGCTTTAACTACTGTCCGAAGACGCTTCAGAGAAGGACTTATCGGGGCACGCACAGTAGCCTGTCGATTTCAGCCCATACACGAAGATCTCACTTCAGACCATCTAGGTTTTTGCGTGTTCTTGCACCAGCCTTTGCCTCAACGATCGATCATAGTGAATCGTCCATTGGATTGAGGTCGGGCAAAGATGAAGCCCACAAAAAAATATTTATCAATGACGACAAATTGCTGATGCATCACTTTTGAGTTTTCCGTGATGTGTGCAAAGCTCCGTTGTGTTGAAACATCCGCATGCTGTTTTTAAAGTGCTGTTGGGCTTCTAGAAGCATCGAAGCTATTATTGTCGTCAAGTAACTCTCCGTGTTGAATTTTTTATCACTGAAGATAATCACCTCCAGCTGAGTGCTCGGTTACTTCAATTTTTAAGCGTCTTCGGGTAGTAGTTGAGGTCCATGGTGGTCACGTAGGCAAATTGGAGGGAAACCATAATGGACTTATGTAACTGAAGTGATTTTTGAATTGTCATTTTCCTTAATGCGACCAATTAATATATTCTCCACTGCGAACATATTCCCCACCCGGTATATATATATATATACATATATATGAATATAAAATACGCTTCACCAGCCACAGAGACTGTTCTGGCGCACCGTATCAGCTCCTGCAGATTAGACTCCCGTCCGTACTGCTGCCGGCAAACTGAGATTTTCAATCAATAGAATCTCGTCGCTCGCCACTAAAGTTTATATTACTTTGAAATTTGGCATCCCGATAGGTACCGGTTGGATGTCAAAGTCACATCGGGTGCCATAAACAGTGCCTTATTCGCTTCATCATGAGGCCAATTGGCCGTGCTCATCAAGGATGATCTAGGGAAAGCTGCTCGAGTGAGGCTTGGTGTGTGCTGGAGCAAGAAAATGATTAATTCTCTGCCATTGTGGGGCTGATTGCAATGCAAAATCATTCATTTCCTACAGTAGGCGGGCTGGATCTATCGTAAGTACTCTAATGTACCGGGAGATTGATGTAGAAAGTCGATTTCTTACATTTCAAACCTGTCGATAATTTATGGAGATTGTTAATGAAAGTAGCTCGCAATGGGAGCAAGCAAACCAAACATCGTTTTACCCGACCAAAGGAAAGCCATGAGGAAAATGCGTCCTGTATATGTCATTTGTTCCATTGTGAAAAAAAGTAACAGTATACACATTCTCCTTTAGTTTTCGTGAATATTTAGTGCAAAACTACCGAGCTGTGTAGACTGCGCAGGAAATATATGTGTTTTCTATCTTATAAATAATACAGAGAAGAGCTACAATTCACCTCACGTGCAAAATACTGATGCTCAGATCGTAATGTGCGCTATGCTTTTTGAAATTTATTTTCAAAAATAGGCACCTTAGTTTATTACTGGGGCTGTAAGGCTGTAGCATACTACAGTGATATCGATTCTTTACTACTACGTAGTTTTTTAGCGACTTTTGTTTCACTAATGTTCTGCACCTTCTCTTTCTCACTTCGCTCAAAGTTATACTGATAACTCATCGTGAGGGAAGAAACAGTTCTTGCAGTGGAAAACAATGATAACTGATTCGCTATAGCCCTCAAGCTGGGATGAAGCAATCATTCAATAATCAAGGAAGAAACAGACTGTGCTTTAAATACAAACTTAGCATCGTCACAAAATCACTCATTGTTGTTTTAAACCTGATTCCGAAACACCGAAGTTGTTGTTAATAGTTTGTTTTGAGCTCTAGTGACTGGACTTAGTCGGCTTGAAAATGAAAGGTCAGATGCTTTGCTCGACATTCGTGACATAGCGATTAACGACGAAAGGCTCTACATTTCAGCACCATTTTTTTTTCTCGGAACAGCCAGCTGTTTCTCTCTCGATATTAGAATGTTTCTTTTTGTGAATAAAATTGTTTCACTATATAGTACCCTGTCGTCATGATGACGTCAACGAATGCACGTTGGCCTCATTCTTCTTGCCTTCCAAACAGTAGGAAATAAAAACGAAGAAGTGATACAAGTTACACTATATTCTATCCTAGCCACAGTTTATTTCTACAGATAGTTATGTCAGCTCTTAGCGAATACCCCGGGGCCAATTTAAGGTAATAAGTGACCACCTGACTGACTCCAAGTTCAGCCAATGAGCGACCGCTGTGTCACTATTCTGAGTAAACAAATGAGGCCGCGGATGACGGCTCCTTGTACTGTACCAGAAAGACTTTCCCGCCAGTTGTTCATCTTTTATTTCATTATCTCAAATTGGAAGTGCACATACACTTAATTACATAAAAGAAAGAAAACAATAGAACGCAGATTTGACGTTTTATTGTTTGGCATCTTGATTATTAGCGCCATTAAAAGAACTGATGAAATCATCCGAAAATGTTTACGTAAGTAAAAGTGAATGCTCTGCCTGAGTTGAATGACTCGCATGGGCTTAAGGAGACAAAATTGGACGCTTTTCTTTCACCAAAAAACTTTGCATTACAACAGGTTATAAAGTAGAATGTTATACATGCATGAAAAGCACAATAAACTGCAACTGAACAATTTACAAACGTTTACACAATAAACAATTGCAATACACACTTCGCCTGTCGCACATCCAACGCCATTGTGGAAATCACCCAAGATACCTCGGTCTTGGGGTTACACACGATGCCCTACTGCAAAAGGAGTGACGCTATTGGCTGATGTACTTTTGTGTGACGCCACAGTTCTGCAAGTGCAGGCTCTACTGTCCGACATAACTACTGTAGTAAGTGAACTGTGATCCTAGCTACCGTTTAGTACAGAAGTGAAAGCAGTAAGGTAGTGAAAATGGGAAGCTCAGTTGAGAAGCCTACTCTGCGTGGACAGCATCACCTTTAGCGGATGCATTTTTCTCGATGAAAGAATCCAAGAAGAATGGAGAAAAAGAGTGAAACAAAATGATCTGAATACGGCGCCGTTTCTTGTGCTTTCAAAAAACACGCACTACTAAAGTATAGCATGTGAAGCAACTGGGGCAACATGCGAATTACTAGATACAAACGTTTCATGTCCTTAGCTCATGTGAAAGATGTCAAGATGACCGTGCTCCACCTTGAGAATTTATCCTTATATAATAAAATACCTCTTGTATTTATTTATTTATATATTTCATGTCCGCATCTGAAGGAAATGGGCGAAAAATAGGCCCTGATGCAGATTTTGTGATTACTTAGAAGTCAATGACCAGGTTGCAAAAGATGGCAAAGGCTGATCCTTATCACTTTATCTGAAGACACTTCTTGCTTGAACACTTCCTGAAATCGGAACAATGAGTATACAGCTTCTGGAGTCCGATATTATAACTTCTTTCCCCTCAGGTCACGATGCATAAATTCGGCAGATGGTCATCGAAGGAGGTGATGATTTTTCACCTGCAGTAGATAATTATTTCTTCTAGCTTCCTGCCTTTTTTATGATGCAACGAACCAATTTTCTCTTCACAGGCCAAAATTTCAGCACTTCAAATGAAGCAGACATTTGAGTTGGAAGACGGTATTAACGGTATCATTGCTACGGAGCGGTCACATTGTATATAAGCTGACCTGGCTTGAGTGGCATTCAAGTTTATTGGACTGTTTTACTCAACATTTTGCTTCTCCCTATCAGTATAGAAGACCTAAGGATGAAATCACGACAAATGATCAATGAAAAAAGTTATGAAGTAAGCCAGAGAAGATTCCGCAGTGGCCTATAGGTATTAGGCAAATTAACGTATCGACTATTGCGTGCATTTTTTCACTCACGGGTCCCTAAATGTCAATAATATTAGTCTGTTTGTGGTTCCATACATACGTACGTACGCCCAGCCGTCTGGATGTTACGCTTTCTGTATCAGATAAGAAAAAACTCAGCTTGCAAAAAACTCTGCTTTTTTGGCTGGGAAGAACTTTAGCCAGAGCCTTGTTATTTCACTTTTTGAATAAATTTTTAGGCGATTTCGATGTAAAGACATGATCATCTTACACGTATCAAATCTACTGGTTATAATTGTTCTGTTTTCAAGCCATGTCATGTTCATTTGCTGGTGGCTATTTCATTGCATTTACTACAGATATGTAGTTCCGTCAGCTCTAAGGGAACACTCTTTCGCTCGATCTTAGCCAATCAGCGACCGCCGTGGCACCATCTCAGCCAATCAGCGACCGCCGAGACTAGCGTTAATTTCAGCCAATGGGCGACTGCCACGTCATTGCTGGTGTAAGCAAATGGGGCCGTGACACACACTTAACCTCTCACAGTACAGTAAAGGTAGTAGGGCAACTTCTAAGGGGTAAATTAGCGCAACATTTGGCTGATGGGCGTGGTTTAGAGGCCTACGTCATCGTTCCTCAACGCTGTGATTGGCCATGGCCAACCTGCGATGTCTTCAGCGATG